>JANHFN010001758.1:88199-98591 GCA_032468175.1 Toxicocalamus goodenoughensis | reverse complement strand
AAGGATGTTGGTACTTACCTGACATGCCCGTTCTCTTTGAGCTGTGAAGAGCATCCAGCCCCACCCTTTTTCCATCTGGTAGGGTCCTGTTTCGGCAACGAATTGTTAAGGCATTGAGGACGAGGGTATTTATTTCTCTCGTCTTCGCCAAAACTGGGGAACGCTGGGGAGGAGTCCCATGAAGGAGGAGGAGCGTTCCACAAATTAAGCTCAGCCTAGACATGCGGAGACTGAAGCACCTCCCACTACTCGATGCTCTTCACAGCCCAAAGAGAACGGGCATGTCAGGTAAGTACCAACGCTCTTTTTCTGCAGATGTGAGGGAAAAAGATATAGATAACATAGATATAGATGAGAGAACTAATGGGGTACAGTGGTTAAGGTGCTAGACTAGGACTAAGAGGACAATCCAGTCAGCCTGTCTGAGCACTAAACCAAGAAGTTGAAAAACATTTATCTAGAAACTTGGATTGGACTAGTCCATAACTTTCAATGAAGAAACCCTGTGGATTTATCTGGGATGATAATTATGTGTATGAATCCCACTTATTGCAGTGTAACGAGAACAGTTGGAACCTCAATAATATCTGTGTTGAGAAAAATCAATTTACCAGGTCTCGAAGAGCCTTTTGGCAGAAGCTTTTGGCCCCCAGGGGTTTAGCAACTTCTCATATTGCTCACATGAGAATGGTCAAGTCTTGGTGTGGGACAAATCTAATTGGAAGCACATATTGAAATAAGAAGCTCATTTCACCATTAGCTGCAGTTACTTCATTAGGCCACAAAAAGAACAAATGTGGTTTTGCTCAATTAGAAGACAGTAATTGCTCTGCATTTAAAGGCCAACCATATTGCATATTTTCATTATGGAAGCAAATGACAGAGAATGCAGAGTAGGTTAGAAAAGTACATATTGCAGTGTGACTATGAAACAGTGGAGAAGTTATTTTCCCACAACTATCTGGAAAAGGCATTGGCTCTAAGGGTAGCATTCAGAGCTATCTGAACATTATTGCCCTGTTTGTGAATGTATGTGCCCTGTGTGTGTGTGTGTGTGCTTTTTTCTTTCTTTTGAATTTTACCTCTGTTACAGTGATAGATGGATAATCCAGATAAGGTCCATATATGATCCTCTTTACTACACTGTAGTGCATCATGTTTTAGGACTGCAAAATTAAGGGATGAGGGTAGTGGATACCTGATATTGCCTCGAGACTGCCAAGCCAATCCTAGTATTAAAGGCCAGGAATCTCTGTTGTAGGAATCTTATTATCTAAAGTCAAGTTAAGAAAACAACAGCGAGAATAAAAGAGAATGAAAGATGGGTATAAACATGAAATCAGTATGCAATTAATTTCATTACAAAGTTTAGGCTCGGTTGTAGGATAGATAGAAGTATGCCACAATGAATTTCTCTATAATCAGTTATGGTATATTGAGTCAGAAGGACCCATGGTGGGTTCCTGGAACAACCACATTAATAAAAGCTGGTCTTATTAATAAACTGTCATCTAGTTTGCATTTCAGAGATTTGTTTTAACTCCCACCTATTTCTGTTTACTGCAGAAAAATACTGGAGCAGAAAATAGCCCTGTCAATTGTTTGCTGAAGAATAAAACAGACTTTTGAGGTTCCATTGTCCTGAAATAGGTTAAGATTGTTTGTGCTAGCCAGGTTCAACACATCTGGAGATCAACAGACTTGGGAAGGGTAGGTCATGGCAAAGATGCCATGGAACACTGTAGGTTTTGAAGAAGGATTTCATAAAAGCAAAGGCGAGGCCAATTACAAGCCTAACAGATAAGAAAGGAAAAAGTGTGCTATCTTTTGAAAGATCAGGCAAGTTAACAAATGCCTGAGGTCAGTGGAGGTAATGATTATGGACAGGATGCTTCTGGATTAAAGAAGAGACAGGAAGTTAATATTTGGAATTTAAAAAGTATTTCAGGAATAAAGGTAAAAATGTTGATCCTCCCTTCTAATAAGCAAGTGAGGACAAATGCACTGCCTATTTTGTAGCATCTATTATTCCAAGTACAGCCAAAAAAAAAAAAAAAGCTCCATGATAATATCTATCTTTTTGTGGTACTAAATTATAAGGAAGGAAGTAGAATCTGTAACTGCAGCCTAAAATGGCAGTGGAAAGTTTCCATGTAGATTCCCCCCTCCCCAAAATAAGAAAATGGAAACCATAAAGAATGAGAGAAATTTAGATTATAAATTGGTGAGCTTTCTTTCTTGCTTTCTTTCTTTCTTTCTTTCTTTCTTTCTGTCTTTCTTTCTTTCTTTCTGTGTCTCTCTCTCTCTTTGAATTACCGGATCAGTTTTAAGAGATATGAGTCTTGATAGCTCAGAACAGTGGTACAAACCACAAACACCATAAAAACAACAAAGGCAAAAAGCCACAACCAGTTTCTTCTGACACAGTGAACAACATCAATTTTAGGCTCCCTATCTCATCACTTGGGGAACAAGCCAGCTCTTTATGGCCTTCTGATTTGTTAAAAGACTGAGGGGTCTATTGGTTTTCTCAAGAGAAAGGGTGTTCTACAGCCAGGAGCAGTTCCAGAAAAAGTACATTTCCTAGATCCTGCTGGATGGCAACGCCATAGGGACAAATCACATAAAATGCCTTTAAATTACTCCAGAGAGTTTTAAAGGTAATTTTGAAATTTGATTTGTTGTTAGAAAGTTATTGAAAAGAAATTTCTTCAAGAGGGATTTTGACGTCTGAATATAAGCATCTATTAGTAGTTATGTGATTTTTTTGGTAATTTTTTGTTTGTTCTTGTTAGGATTTCTGTTTTTGATGTTATTTGTGATTTTGACTTTGGGGATTTTATTTGATTGATAAATGAAATAGTCACAACTGTGGATGCTTTGATACAAATTGTTGATTGTAATCTACTGAGACTTGATTGATTGTGGCAGGCTAAGATTGATTGATTGATTGATTGAATGAATTAGTACACTCAGTGAACATTTTGGCATCACAAAATCTCAGATTCTTTATTTATTTAAGAAAAATGTATATTGTTGCAGCTTTCTTAACATAGCAGAGATGGGATGACTGGTACAATGAGCTTTTTGATACAGATAGCCTTTGTTTAACAACAAATTGCCTCATTTAGCAATAACTTGCAGTTACAATAGTGATGTAAAGTAAGTTTACAACCAATACTCACATTTATGATCTTTTCAGTTCTGTAAAGCTAAGGAAAGCTGCAGTACAATCATAAGCATGGCAGGGTTTCACTTAGCTATTACTAACATTCCATGTGATGGAATGTTCAACTGAAAAAGTTGTGTGTGTGTATGCGTGGGTGTATGTGTGTGTGTAGCTCCATTGCTTCCTAGGGAAGAGGTAGTCCATTCCAGAGGGAGTTCAAGAAAATGGAATAATAATAATAAGAGTCTGCACAGTCCTGAACTGGATAGGGGAGAGAGGAAAAGATTCAGGGCAGCTATATACAGGGGTGGGATTCTACCGTTTTGGACCGGTTCTGTAGAACCAGTTGTTATGAGTCTCTGTAGTTCAGAGAACCAATAAATCAGGCCTCTGGCTGGCCCCACTCCTCTCCGCCTGCTTCTCTGCTGCCTGCCATCAGTCCTTATCATGCATACACAATACTGCTGCCTGTAGCCTGCTCTTGCTTGCCCGCCAGGCCAGCCATTGCTGCCTGCCTTCCACTGTGTCCCTGCCTTTACTGATCTCCCTGCAAGCCCCGGTCACCTTCCCCCCCCCACTTGCCTTTTGCCACTGCCACCGCTAGTCACCTTCCCCCCATTTGTTTAAAAGAAAATAGAAAAATGGCTCTTTGAGTGTTTAAGGTTGCAGACCAGAGGTGATATTCAGCAGGTTCTGACCAGTTCTGGAGAACTGGTAGTGGAAATTTTGAGTAGTTTGGATAACCGATGGTAACCTTCCCCCAGGAGTGGGGAGGGAATGGAGATTTTACAGTATCCTCCCCTGCCACGTCCACAAAGCCACACCCACCAAGCCATGCCATGCCCACCAAGCCATATCCACAGAGCCAGTAGTAAAAATTTTTGAATCTCACCATTGTTGCAGACCTCTGAGTTAGGCAAACACCATGGTCATTAAATGAACCTTGTGGTCATTAAGCAAACACTGGTTGTTAAACAACAAATCCATTTTCTCAATGGGCATTTTTAACTGGAAACCAGAAGGAATTGTTGGAAACTGGCAAAAAATATAGAAAACCTCAGTCACAAGACTGTGTGGGATGTTGTAACTGGTCATAAGTGTGTGTGTTTGTGTGTATGGCTGTCAAAACACCAAAAAACAGGTTAAGTAGTTCTGGGGAGGTGAGTTGTAAATTAAAACACTTGCTAAGCAACTGGCCATTAAGCAAGGAATATTTATATTTGGTTTGCCAGTCACATGACCACTAAGCCACAAATTAGGCCACGCCCGCATAATCAGTTGTTAAAAAATTTGAATCCCACCCCTGGCTATATACCCTAGAATCTCCCAGGGCATATATATTAGGTTAGAATCTGGGAAGATTCTGTCTATTAGGAGTAAGCAAATAAATATCTGGTTTTGATTGAATCTCATTGTGTCATCTTTGATCTTAGGCCTGACGCAAATGACCGAATTGCCGGTCCCAATTGTGATTGCTAAATGAGGACTATCTGCATTGACATGATGGCTGGCCAATACTACCTCAAGTCCTGCCTCTCAAAATCCCTGGGGAATGCTGCTCTGCTCTTTATGTCACCCACCCTGCTTATAGAATTGAATTAGTCAGATTCACTTGGGGACAGACAGAGACATTTTTCATTAGCTGAGTGGTCTGAGCTAGTGTGCATTCCATTACAGCAGTGATGGCTAACCTTTTCCACATTGTGTGCCAAAAGTGCGCTCGTATGCCTGCACCCATGATGCAATGCACACATGACTCCCCCACTCCTGCGCATGCATATGTGATCCCACTGCACCGCACACCTCTGCGCATGTGCATGAAACCCCCCACGCTGCATGCCTCTGCACATACGCACACGTTTCCCACACGGGCATCTCCCCCCGTGCATGCCGGCAGATACCCAACAATCAGCTGGCTGGCAGAGGGTGCGTGTGCATGCATAGTGGACTCTTCCAGGCAACCTTTTGTGTGCTGGCAGAAGTGGCTCTGTGTGCCACTTCTGGCATGCGTGCCATAGGTTCGCCATCATGGTATTAGAGGATTGCATGTACTTGTACTCCTACAATCATTGTGTTACAAGGAGGGATTTAGGCGATAGAATTCAATCCTCTGTTTAGTGCAGGAATCCAGATTGGAGCTCCTCAGGCAGATAGCTTCCTGGCCTTTACTTGAACCCATCTTTAGGTTAAGGGAGCTCACCACTATCATGATAATAATAAGAACAGGTTGAGAGTGGAGCAAATTAAGATTTTTTTTCTCTAATTTTCAATTGATATCTGTCTCCTGTAACTTGAATTCATTATTGAATGTCCTGCACTCAGAAACAAGAAAGCACAGGTCTTGACCTTCTGATATCCTTTTAGATATTTGGAGAATGCTATCTCATTCTCCCTCACTTATCTTTTCTAGGGGCAAAGAATATCCAGTTCCTTCAATAGCATTTAGTTTCTATTTCTCTGACTATCATTTTATCTTTCTGTGAAACTATTACAGTTTCTCTGAATTTTCCTCATGGTGTGGTGTCCTCTAATAAGCACCGTACTTGTGGTAAGTTCTGTAGAAAACAATTACTTTTCATGATTTGAAAATCATACTTTTGTTGATATAGCCTAAAGTTTAATTTGCTTTTTTTTCAGCCTCATTACTCTACTGCCTCGTATTCCTCTTGCAATCAACTCCTATTCCAAATTTCTTTTCACTTAATTACTAAACTTGGCAACTTATACCCTACACCTATTCTTTTTTGATATTTGTTTCTGAAATGAAGAACCTTGGATACTGGTCTCTGTTAAATTCAGCCTGTGATTTTCCAACACAGTTTTCTGACTAGTCAAGTTTATTTTGAATGCTGTTTCTATTTTCCATGGTATTAACTATCTCACAAAATGCTAATTTGGTGAGCATTGCCTCCATATTTTTATCCAAGACATAAAGCAAGCATTGAAGAGTAGAAAACTCTTTATGATACCCCATTCAGTGCTTCATTTCAATTTGATGAGCAAGCATTGATTGGCATTCCTGATCACTATGATTTCTATACAACACAGGGTGTTTTATTTCATATAACTTTTATGGAATAATGGTAACAAAAACTTTTCAGATTTTTTTAAACGGTTGCAAAAGCAGTATATAACACACAATTCTCTGAAAAAGCTTATTTGGACAATGAATCATATCAACAAACATACTAAGAAAAGCAAATGACCAGGGAATCATGTTTTCCTCAGTGTTGGTAAGATTTGTTTTTAAAATGGAGCAGCCTGGACTTATGCATTGCTTCAGCACAACAGGTTGTAGTATTGCCATTTCCTTTCCCCCTCTTACTTTTTCCTTTTTCAAAGAAGATAAAGATGAATGTTTCAATTTTTTTATTGAGGTGAAATTATTTAGGAAATCCAGTGGAAACTTACATGAGTTACTATTTTCAGGAACTGTGCTGGCACAGTAGTTAGAATGCAGTATTGCAGGCCTACAACCTGGAGTTCAGTGCTGACTGGCTCAAGGTTGATTCAACTTTCCATCCTTACCAAAGTCAGTAAAATGAAGATCCAGATTGTTGGGGGCAATATGCTAATATTGTAAACTGCTGAGAAAGTGCTATAAAAGCACTATAAAATGGTACATAAGTCTAAGTGCTATTGCTATTTCTGAAAAAATTCTATGATATTTTGATCCATTTTTGGTGTGTGTATGTGGGGGGTGGGGAATCTAACCCATTGTTATTTTCCCCATCCTTTGCTGAACATTTTACTAAATCAAACACTCAAGTGCAAATCAAAATCTGTTGCCTTCAAACCTCAAATTACAATTTTGAATCAATTCTTATCATTTTTAAAATCTTGAATCTAATAGGATTTTGTCTAATATAAACAGTGATTCTAATAAAAGTAGAACCTACAAGTCTGCTCACTTCAACCCACATCACATTGTAATAATTCTTTTCTTAAATTAGAATTTGTTGTGCTATTACTTTGATGTTTTAGTCACTGCAAAGAACATGAATTTGTCATACTGGCAATATAAATTTGGGGTGGTGAGAGACTAAAAAAAGGAACTGTTTTGTTGGTGTCTTTTTAATTGTTGAGGTGTCACTGTTATAATGTCCTAGAAGAAAGAGAAAAGATTGTTAGTCTTAAGCCTGTAATGTGCCTTAGAAGCTTTGTTGTTGATCAAGACACATTGGGGAAATACCAGCTACTCATTATGAAATTGCATATTTCCTCAGGTAGTTCTATTTCCATAACCATATTTTTTCATTTTTTAAATTATTGATAATGTTCTCAGGTGGTCATAGTTTTTAAAAATACACAAAACTCCACTATAGTTTCAAATAAAAAAAATAGGTTGATCACTATTGGTGAGCCATAAATCAGTGAGGGACTTTCCTAGTTGCTTTTTCTGAAGAAAAAATGATAAAGTAGCAATAGATCATAAGCTACAGCTGTGCATGATTGTGAGCTACTAAGCCACTGTTCATTATACTTTTTATGGGAGGGAGGCAGTGAAAATAGGAAGTTTATTGAAATCTTTCTGGGCTATTACAATAGCCAATATATTGTATCTATTATTCATTTACATGAAGTTTTTCTTATAGCCATGTCTTCCCATGTTTTATATGTTATACATCTATAGGACTAAATGCACATAATAGAATAAAATATATTCCATCCTCCAATATTGTCCTCCATAATCAGTATTTCTGTTCTTTTCTTCCATTATTATTACTCCTTAGATAATGTTTCTTCTTTTGTATAATTCACATTGAGTGCCTTAATGGATGCAGGTAACTTAAAATTCAGTAAAAGTTTAAAAATAATTACAAGCAAGAAATATAAAACACTAAAACCTAAAATAATACTGTTACATCCAAACAGTAAAATATGAAAAAAAAATATAGTGATTAATGCCTATAGAAATTCTAAATCATCCAGGTCATGGTTGTCCCAAAGGTGCTTTCCAAAAGGCAACTAGGCTTTCTTGTTTCCCCCCCCTTAAAAACGTTTTGCTTTTCTTCCAAAAGGCTTCTTCAGTTCTCACTGAATTGGGGGGGGGGGGAGAGAATGGAAGGATTTATATATTTTTGCAGCACTGGTTTGCTAATGACCAGATGACTGTAAAGAATATAAATCCTTCCATTCTCCACCATTCAGTCAGAATATTCAGATAGAACTGAAGAAGCTTCTTGGATGAGAAGTGAAACATTTTCAAGGAAAAAGCCAAGAAAAGTCTAATTGCCTTTTAGAAAAACACTTTTGGGATATCTAGTGATTAGTTATCCACCTTTGCACTGTAGTAGGAGGGGGTTTTATTCACTTCCAGCAGCAATATAGGTGTAGCCACAACATTGTGTAGAATGAAGATCAGAATAATACTATCATGTACGGTGTTAGATTGCGGGTGGAGCGAAGACGCAGGATGCTCGGATCAGTAATACTGTTTATTTGCTTCCGTACAGGACTGAGGAACGCTAGCCGTGGCAGTTCCTTTTAAAGGGAGCTGTCCACAACTTCGGCCATTGACAGACGTTTACTTTTCCCGCTTCCGTGGTTCAGCCAATCACAGGTTAGTATGCAAATATCTAACATACGGCTTTGTACATGATAGTGTACACAAATGGAGACAGCTGGGTCTTCAAAGACAGTTTCCATGGGGGGTGGGTGGGGAGACAGGACACACCATGGTCTCTTTCAAGTCAGAGGAATCTTGTTCCCAACAAACCATTCAAAGCAATTCCACAAACATGGAAGGCATTAGAGTAACAAATTGTTGACTTCATGATTCCACTCTTGCCCCGCAAATGTAAGGGCATTTTTAAAATGTTTACAACGTAGTATAAGTTTGTACAGAAAAATTCAATTATATTTCTTCTGGTAGTAGAATGTCCTGGGAAACAAGAAGGGATAACAAGGATACAGTCTTCTCATGTTGCTGTGTTGCCAAAATTCTGCTCAATAATTTGAACATGATTGAAATGTATGTACTGTACTGTATTTTCAGTGTTGCCTTTTAAAATATTTTTTGTCTTTACATATTTTAGCCATTATGTGTCAGAAGTTTTAATGAATGTCTGGCTAGTCAGAAGCTTCCTAGGGTTATTATGGCTCTTATAGGAGATACAATGAATTCTAATTTAGTGTTTTCTAAGCCTTCCATAATACAGTATCAGAAGTCAAGTGTTAAACCCAACTATTAAAGACAATTTTTAAAAGAGATTCAGTCCACTTCACTTATGATCATCTAATGATTTTTACAGCAGTATTCTTAATCAAACTGTCATTGGCACTGATTGAATTATTTGGAAGTTTTAACATTTGCTATCTGAACTGCCAAAAGTTTTAACAGGGCTGATATGTTTCATTATTGCTTCTTTAAATAATACACTGTGCAGGGGTGTTTGTATGCAGAGTACTGTTTTGCAGTTAGCCACCAAAGATCCTGAATTTAATTCCAGCCAGGTAGAATCAGGAGTTTCTTGTTGCTCCTTTGTGCTTATTTGGTAGCAGCAATATGTTTTTATGGGTGGTATATTCTTTACCCAGCATTTCTCAACCTTGGCAGTGTTAAGATACTCCCCAGGCAGAATTCTGGGAGTTAAAGTTCACATGACTTAAAGTTGCTAAGGCTGAGAAATACTGCTTTAATCAAAACTTCTCCAATATAAGATAGCAAAATCACAACTCTATAATCTTTCCAGCCCAATCTTTCTTCTAACTTCTTCAGAGTTAACGGACCTTCTTTTAATAATTATGCATCAGGTAGTGATGTAGCTTTCTCCAAACTATGCTTGTGGTGAAAAGCTTCACCTGGTTGATTATTGTTTGTCCCATATCTCCTAGACATGAAGTAACCTATGTTGGTTAAGGATCAGGTTTTCAAAACATGAGCATGAGAATGTCATGATCTTGGCCTTTTTTCAGAGAAGACTGAGCCAAAAACTGACAACCTGCACCAAACTTCTAATATGGAAGCAAAGCCAAAGAGTATTGTTTGCCTCAGTTAAGAATTAAGTGAGCTCTGCATTACCACATCTATTCAAAGTTGCAGGCCACCACTGTAAAAGATAGTCAATTTATAGTAATTACATTTTATTTCAATTGCTCAAGGATTATTATTTTCAAGGATGTCTAATGTGTGTGTGTATATATAGTATCTATCTATCATCTATCTATCTATCTATCTATCTATCTATCTATCTATCTATCTATCTATCTATCTATCTATC
>JANHFN010001758.1:54708-78386 GCA_032468175.1 Toxicocalamus goodenoughensis | reverse complement strand
CCACCTCTACGGGGTGGCTTAGCCCCGAAACCAGCCGGCTTGGGGTGCTCCAGCGGCGAGCACGGATCGAAACCACGCACGATCGTGGTTTCAGTCTGTCCGCGAAGAGGCTCAAACTGCTTATTCTTGCACAGGGGCCATGCTAATCTTCTCTGTATCGTTCCAATTTTAGTATATGTGCTGCCGAGTGTCTTTTGATGAGCATATGCATCACTGACTCAAACCATTAGGTGTTTCTACGAATCAGACTGGCTTTATAAATTTCAGTAACTTGGCTGTTATTTCTTCTTCACACCTATCCCTTTGCTTGTTTTTACATTTCTAGTCTGCTTTTTAATTCAACTCAAAGTTATTTACAAAAACAAGAAGGAGAACAAAAGTAGTGATGTAGGGGGAGAAAAACAGACCCAGCAAACTACAAACCAATCAGCCTAACATCAATACTCAGGAAGATACTGGAAAAGATAAGAAAAAAAACATATCTGTGAACCTCAAGAAATGAGTAAAGTAATAATTAGCAGTCACCACGGGTTTGCTAAAAACAGATCATGCCAAACCAAACTTACTTCATTCTTCAACATAGTGATTAAATTAGTAGACCAGCGAAATACTGTGGACATAATATACCTAGTTTTCAGCAAGGCATTCAACAAAGTAGATCACAAGTTACTTTTTGGTAAGCTAGAAAAAAGTGGGATAGATAGCACCACTGCTAGATGGATTCGCAACTGACTGACAAACTATACTCAATGAGTAGTCCTTAATGTGTCTAAATCTACATGAAGGAAAGTGAGCAATGGGATGTCACAAGGTTCTGTCTTAGGCCCAATACTCTTCAATATCTTCATTAATGACATAGATGAGGGAATAGAAGGGGAACGTACCAAATTTGCAGATGATACTAAGCTAGCAGGAATAAATAACACCCAAGAAGATAGGCTCAAGATTCAGATGGATTTTGACAGACTAGAACATTGGGCAATATTTAACAAAATGTAATTCAATGTAGAGAAAAGTAAAGTCCTACACTTAGGCAAGAAAAACCAAAAGTACACATATAGACTGGGTGAAGCTGGGCTCAATAGCAGTAATTGTGAGAGGGATCTTGGAATCTTAGTGGACAACCAGCTAAATATGAGCCAGCAGTGTGCAGCAGCTGCCAAAAAAGCTAATGCAATCCTAAATTGCATTAACAGAGGGATACAATCAAGATCAAGTGAGGTACTAATGCCACTCTATAAAGCCTTAGTAAGACCACAAGTAGAATAGTGCATCCAGTTTTGGTCACTGCACTATTAAAAAGATGTTGAGACTCTAGAAAAAGAGTCAGAGAAGAGCAACCAGGATGATTAGGGGACTGGAGATTAAAACATATGAAGAACAGTTGCAGGAACTGGGCATGGCCAGTCTAGTGAATAGAAGAATCAGTGGAGACATGATAAGTGGAAACATGTGGAACATAGCAATGTTCCAATATTTGAGGGGCTGCCACAGAGAGGAGGGAGTCAAGCTATTTTCCAAAGCACCTGAGGATCAGACAAGGAATAATGGATGAAAACTGATCAAGGAGAGATTCAACCTAGAAATGAGAAATTTTCTGACAGAATAATCAAACAATGAAACAGCTTGCCTTCGGAAGATGTGGGAGCTTCTGTCAGATCCGTGTATCTCCCTCTTTGATGGAAGAAAGGGAGGAGGTTGGATTTGATATATTTAATTCTTTTCCTCTCTATGTGTCCTAAATATTTCTTACATTGTCTGTTGTATAACCTTTTGCATGAGTTATATCCATTGCCTGGCACCCCAGATGCCTGGAAAATTCTCACCTCTTAGGAGAATGCAAGGGGAGAAGGGGCCAAGTGGATTGCAGTGCCAGAAGATAGCCCTGGTAAACTTTCCTTATCTGCTTTCTCAGAGATGCTGGTATAATAACTTCTTCACACCTGTGTTTTGATGGAATCCAGATTGTTGGAAAGGGTCTCTAATTCCATTTATCCTAGGAGCATGCCCTGAGGGACCTCAGATCCTTCTTTATTTATTTATTTTGACTTGCTTTGAATTTTGACTTGCTTTTACCTCCCTTCAATAAAAAGATTCAAAGTTTTCAAGAGTCTATACTTATTTTTTGAAGAGCGGAGAGGCTGGGTCCTTACAGCTTCATCACTGGAGGCTTTCAATAAGAGATTGGACTGTCATTTGTCAGAAATGGTGTAGGGTCTCCTGTTTGGGGGGGGGATTGGACTAGATTACTTACAAGGTGTCTTCCAACTCTGTTAATCTGTTAATATCTGTAATTTATGTATAGATGAACTTCAGTCTCTCCAAATTTTGCTTCCTTAGTCCTTAGTGCACCACCAATATAGAGTTGAGAGTTGAAGTGACAGGGGGGCAGAAGGCCTCTGTTGGAACCCTTCTTCATGTTTTCTGCTGCTCACTAATTCATAGTAGCATATTATATTGATAATTTGTTGAACTACCTGGGCTTATTCATTGCTCATAATTGTTTCTAATGAAACTGGGCTCAGATTTGGTTAAATCAATCCAATGAAAAGAAGGACTAGGGGGTGACATGATAATAGAGTTCCAATATTTGAGGGGCTGACACAAAGAAGAGGGTGACAACCTATTTTCCAAAGCACCAGAAGTTAAGACAAGAAACAATGGATGGAAACTAATCAAGGAGAGAAGCAGTCTAGGACTAAGAAGAAATTTCCTATCTATGAAAATAATAAACTAGTGGAACAGCTTGCCTTCAGAAGTTGTGGGTGCTCCATCATTGGAGGTTTTTAAGAAGAGAATAGACAGCCACTTATCTGGAATGGTATAGGGCAGGGATGTCAAACTGGATTTCTTCAAGGATTAGCATTGCAGTTCTCCAGTGGCTGGTGGGGGGCAGGGATAGGATGGATGCCTCCTGCAGCATCCTGCTGGCCAAAACAGGATGTGTGGCCTGTTTTGGGGGGGCCTGGCCTCCAACAGCACTCTGCTGGCAAAAAATGTTTGATACAACAAGCTCTGCATACCTGGATTGGGGATTTTCTGTCACTCTTCTTTGCATGTCCTCTCAAGCTCAGTCAGGTTGGATGGCAACAATAGTTGGACAGCCATTTTCAGGTCTCTCCAGAGATGTTCAATAGGGTTGAAATCAGGGCTTTCTCTGGGCCACTTTAGACATTCATAGAGTTGTCCCTAAGCCACTCCTGTGTAGTCTTGACAGTATGCTTAGGATTGTTGTCCTGTTGGAAAGTGCATCTTTGGCCCAGTCTGAGGTCCTGAGTGCTATGGAACGTATTTTCATTGAGGATATCCCTGTACTTTGATCCATTCATCTTTCCCTCAAGCCTGACCAGTCTCCCTGTCCCTGCTGCTGAAAAGCATCTCTACAACATGATGCCATCACCATGCTGCACTGTTGGGATGATATTGGACAGGCGATGAACAGTGTCTGGTTTCCTCCATACATAACATTTAGAATTGAGGCCAAACAGTTCAATCTTAGTTTCATCAGACTAGAGAATCTTGTTCTTGAGAGTCTGAGAGTCCTCTAGGTGCTTTTTTGCAAACTCCAAGTGGGCTTTCATGTGTTTTGCACTGAGGAGAGGCTTTCGTCTAGCCACTCTACCATAAAGCCCAGATCAGTGGAGGGCTGCAGTGATGGTTATCCTTTTGGAATTCTGTCCTATCTCCACCCAGGATCTCTGGAGCACAGTCAGAGTGACCATCTGGTTCTTGATTACCTGTCTTACTGAGGCCTTTCTCCCCCAATTGCTTAGGAACCTTCAGTGCCACAGAAATTTTATTGTAGCCTTCCCTAAATAATCTTTATTTATGCCTCCATAGCCTTGCAATAATCCTGTCTATGAGCTCTGGAGGCAGTTTCTTTGACCTAATGACTTTTCTCTGCTATAGTAATCATTGTCAGCTGTGAGGCCTTCTATTGAGAGGTGTGTGCCTTTCCAAATCATGTCCAATCAATTTAATATACCTCAGGTGGAGTCCAATCAAGGTGTAAAAACATGTCAGCAATGATAAAGAGAAATGGGAGGCACCTGAGCTAAATTTCATGTGTTGTTGCAAAGGATCTGAATACTAATTTATACTAAATACTAAAATAATAGTTGTTTAACCATTGGGTGAATTTATGTATGTGCTAAGTATATAAACAAACCATAGATACGCATAAATCTAAGCATTCACTCAGAACTAAAATGTGTTCTTAAGTACTTACAATTAAGTTGTTAGACTCATATGCATCAACACATATAATGGTTTGTCTGGTTTGGAGCACATTTAATATATTTTGTGAACCCAGCCCAACCAATTAATCAGCATGTCTAGAGTGGTTAGAGTACAGTACTGCAAGCTACTTCTGCTGCAGCCAGATGCCAGCAATTTGGCAGATTGAATCTCATCAAGCTCAAAGTTGACTCAGCCTTCCATCCTTCTGAGGAGAGTAAAATGCGGACCCAAATTGTTGGGGGCAATATGCTGATTATATAAACTGCTTTGTCATGCCCCTGACTCAGAGGGCGAAGCCGAATAGCTGATAGGGAGTGGGAGTGTGGCTCCATTGGCTGTTGAAGAAACTGGGGAAGGGCAAAGTCCAGCTGGGCAGAGCAGGAGAGAGGTTGCAGCCACCCAAGCTCCTCTGCTCCTAAAAAAAACCAATAAAAATTAAGTGTAGTCTGAACAGGAAAGCAATCTTGCGTGTTCCTGGCTTGGTACAATATGTGAACCCAGGTTTTAATTATAGTAGTATTAATGAATACATATTTAAGCCACAAGGGGGCATAGCTGGGCTTTCTTTTGAAGTAAGGGAAAAAATTTGGACTAATAATAATTTTCTGTTAGAAGCTCCTTCCTATATTTATAGATTTGCTATTTAAAAGAGGCTATCTGCTTTTAGATTTTAAACATAGTTTTGTTTTTGTTTTTGTTTTTAAATGTGTATTCAAAAGGGAATAACATAGTTAATAATATATTATTTATTTATTATTGAATTTATATTGCCGCTTATTTGCCCATGGCGACTCAAGGCGGTTTACAGAATATAAAACCACATTTAAGACAACAAAACTAATAAAAATAATCAAATAAATTAATGTAGTATAATATAATAAAATCACCCCCATCCCCCACCTGGTGACAGCAGATCACACAGGCCATTTAATAGGCTCCATCCCTCTTTGGGTTCCCCAGTCCCACTAGCAGAACCAGGTCTTCAGTGCCTTCCGAAGGTCTTAGAGTTGGGGTCATTCTAATCTCTGGGGGAATGATGTTACAGAGAGAGGGAGCCACCATGAAGAAGGCCCTTCTTCTGGGTCCCACCAGGTGTATCTACCTCGGGGATGGGACCTGCAGCATTCCCTGCCTCCTTGCTCTGATGGCACAGGTAGATATGACTGGCAAGAGACGATCCCTCAGATAACCTGGTCCCAACCATGAAGGGCTTTAAAGGTGACAACCAGAAACTTGAGTTGCACTTGGAGGCAAATCAGCAGCCAACGCAGCTCCCGCAGGAGAGGTCGTACATGTGCACACCGGACTCTGCACAAAATCATGCAGGCCACTGCATTTTGCATCAACTGGAGCTTCCAGATACTCTTCAAGGGCAGTCCCATGTAGAGCATGTTTCAATAGTCAAGACGGGAAATGAGTAGGGCATGAGTGACTGTGAGTAGGAATTGTTAGTCCAGGAAAAAGCGTAACTAGCACACAACCCACAGTTGCACAAAGGCCCTCATGGCTACAGCCCCCACCTGCTCTTCTTCATAATGGAGGGGGGGGAGAGTGATCATGTTTTGGCTGCAACATGCACTACATGTGGGAAGAAATATCCATCGGATTCAGTTCCAAGCTGGGAGAAAGACACTGGAACATGGAGGTTGATTGAAAAGATAATTTATTGAATCACATGGGTTTGGAAGGTAGGTTAGGATGGTATGATGTGCTTTATGAGAGGCTTGCTGTGGTTAGGGTGAGATACCCAAATGTTTTGGTTTTGTTGTGCATGGTTATAAAAATGCTTGAGTTTACATTGGTATAGCTGTATGTTATGGGAAATGGATTATAGTTAAGTAGACAAATCCCATAAATTATGGATTAGATGGAACCAGTTGAATGATGTTGCTTAAGGAATCCGTGACTTGTATGAATCAGGTCTTTATTTAGAAAGGATTGTTTTAAAATCCACCATTTGTACAGTATTCATCAAATAAATGTTTGTACTGCCTGAAACTTACAATACTTTTTGTTTCCAGCCTATTGGAAAAAAAAGTGAAACCTCTAAATCCTAATTTTACTTTATGAGGGATTTTTCCAGAGGTAGTCCAAGTGAAGGAAATTCCTAGATAATTCTGATAGCTTTGTTTTTGATAAACATAGTTTAATAAGAATCAGTTGAAATATCTTCATTCAATGAGTTGGGATAAATTGAATATCAACTATCATAATCACCCACAGAAAGAAAGAAAAGACAAAGGGAAATTTCAGATTAGTCACAAGAAGTCCCCTATCTCTTGTCTACATATTGTGTTTAAACACTCCTAATAGTATTTAATAGCTGTCTTTATAGTTTTTTGGCTTCAGTAGTGATTATTTTTCTTGGGCAGAGTTTAATTTCCTGTTGTAAGTCAGAAATTTAAAAGCAGTTATATGGAGGAACAACTGGAGATGGAGGACATAAAAATGAAAACATTACCTGCAGAGAGTGAGAATGGAAAGCAAAAGAAACGAATCTCACTGTATGTTGGAACCATGATTGTACATTGGATAGTCTTACTTGTCTGCTTGATCCTTTTTGGTTTGTCCCATTTTCGGGTAAGTCTACACAAAAGCCTTCCAGTGCTATCACTCAGGATGCATTCATGTAGGCTTTTCCTGGCAGAAATCAAGTTGGTTTTACTTTGTTGGTCTTTTTAAGGAATGATGCTCTGCAGGTAAAAGCATATTTTTCAAATTATAGAACTATTCTTCAGTCACACTGTGTTTCTTGTTGGTAACTAAACTTGTTCTTAAAATGGCTAGAAATTGCATCTTTATCCATGTATCCATATATACAATATGAGATAAAAGGACATTGTCATGAAACAACAGGTATACAAAAATGGGTTATTATGTGGTTTAGCTATATGAAACATCTTTAAACAGCTATTAAAATTTTGCTTGCAGCATAAGCTCTTGAGACAAAACAAATATGTGATATTCCTTCAATTATTATGAGACTATTCAGCAATGAATAATACTTTGATGTGTTTCTTGACATGCTTTTAAGAAATATTACAGCCTTTTCACAACTTGGCTTTTTTCATTTGTTTTACACACACACACACACACACACACACACACACACACACACACACACACACACACACACACACACACACACACACACAGAGTTTTAAAGTATGCCACGTATGTTGAATTTTGCTGGATCAGCAGAAACAATGGAGAGAGAAGGTCCCTGAAATAAACAGAATGCATATCATGAACAACTTTATAGGTAACAACCAGTATCTTGAGTTGCACATGAAGGTTTGTTGGTAACAAGCAGAACTCTGTAATATGAGCATGCCATTGTATTCTGGACATGCCATAAACTTCATTCAATAGCTTCAACCCAATTATTTTCTCAACAATAGTTCTACAAAAGGGAAGCTTGGAGATTGGATGAAAATTGCCCAGAACTATTTGGCTCAGTGATGGCATCCACCATTCCGCCCCCCCACCCCAAGCTGGTGGGATCACTCTAACTCAAATATACTACCCTATAAACTAAAACCTTGTGTCACCTGTTGGGAGGCCTTTAGACAAGAAGGGCACTAATCTAATGGAAAAGCAGTCAGTTTAACAGTCTCAATGAACCGGTCTGTTTTCTCAACAGTTTCAGAATGATACATTTGCCAAGTAATAGAGTAACAGTTGACTCATTCAGACTTGCCCAGTTAGTGTTCATTTTCAAGATAAGCAATATTATTCTCCAGTAGCTAGAATTTTCCTGATATTTTTTATGAAGATTCTCTGCCTTTCTTGTAGTCACATACCTGGCATTGCTTTATGCAATTTACTAGCAAGTTCTTTATTTCAACAAATAATGGCCAAGATTTTTGGATCTTGCAGTCCTAACAGATTAGAGATGACTGTTCCAGGCTAGATGGTTTTGGCCACCTTACAAGGAACCTTCCAAATAGGACTTCTTTTTGTTGTCAAAGGAAGGTCATCTGTCCATTCAGAGTTTAAAATTACCCTGTAAAGCTGTATGCAACTTTATTATGATAGGTAGTGAGTCTGAAGCTAAAATGCATTCATTGGAATCATTCATCCCCAAATTAATTATCTGTTATGTTACAAATTGCTTGCATTTGTTTGACCAATCAGTTCCATTGTTATGACTGCAGTCATTTTTGTCAGGAAAAAAGAATCTTTCTTTTCTCCCCTCAAAGCTCTGCACCATGCTGAGCTCTGCATAATGTTAAGAGATGGCAGCAGTATTTAAATAAAGTTTACTTTCATCCCAATATTACTCCAAGGAACCAATTGCTTTGTTTGAGATAATATTATACTGAACTTTTCCCTGGATTAATTACCGATGTTCAACTACTTTATTGCTATTTCCCACTCAACCTTATTTAAATGCTGATTTTTGGAAAGGAGACTCCTAGTCTTTAAAGAGCAAATCCAAATGCACTTTATTATAAGACATGGTATGGGAGAAAAGAGGCAAACATAAAATCAACATTGAGTTGCTTAAAGCTTTTCCTCTGCTTTGTTAGATATGAAGACTTCAAGGAACATAGAAGATGTATCGACGTTCATTTTTAGTTGTTAAATGAAAATAAAAGGGACTTTTTGAAATCACAACAAATGTAATTGATAAGGTAGGATTTTTTTTAAAAAAAGAAAGGAAAACATTGTGGAAAGTTTATGTAATTGTATAACTAAAACCACAAACAAGAATTATTTGAATGACTAGTTCATTTTTCCTTGTATTATATTTCTCTGATGACTAACCTGAGATTGTGAAGATCGTCTTATTGACCATTCTTAAATCAGTAGCACAAACCAAAGATATCAAACTGCTTGATCCATTCATTTCTAATATTTTGTTTCTAATCACAGAGAGACTGTACACTTCAAAATGCAGATGGCAGATTATAAGGTACATGGCTTTATCTTTTCTCAAATTTCCTGGGTACAAAAAACTCACCAGCAGGAAGAATGATGAAAAATGCTTGGAATTGCTCAGCTTATGGAAAAGTTTAAACTCAAAGATTTGCATCTACAGACCCTGATATATTCCAAACTGGTCCTAGAAAGATGCCTTAGATTAGTGTTTTTCAAATTTGGTATTTTAAGATGTGCAGACTTCAATTCACAGAATTCTCTAGCCAGAATTTTGATGGGGTATGTGTGTTTCTGGGAGTTGAAGTCCATGCAAAGTATCTTAAAATTGCTAGTTCTGGGAAAAAACCCCCCCCCCACTGCTTTAGATTATACAATAGGTGCTAGGTTTGCCAACTAATTATAGTAAATCCTGGTGCAGTTGTGATTGGAAAAGTGAGCATGTCATCAACTCTGAGCCTGGGTCTGATTTTTACAATGATATCATTGCAAATCTCAATGATTTATGTACATGAAGACATCCACAACACTATGCAGTATTTCAGAAAAGAACATTTCTAGATGGAAACTAGACTAAGGGATATATGTGCATTTGAAGCATTATGATTGCAAAGCTTTTTTTTTCAAAAAAAGTCCCTATTGTTTCCCATTGCTCATTTCATTTATTGTTAAAATATTTGCTGAGCTCATGGAGTTGCTTCAGAAACTGTTTCTAATTTTCTCTATGTGTGCATGCACAGTCAATGGTACAAAAGTAAAGCAAAGTAACTATGTATAAACATGCATTGGGAGACAGCTCACTTCAGCATCCAAAGCAGATTTGTGAAGCTTGCAAAAAGTGATTGCTTTAATGAATCAGAAACAGGTATTTTGTATGCGCTACCACACGTTGCAAGTCACCTCTTTTGACGGCTTGGTACACTCCAATTAATTATCACTTAGCCTGAGAAAAATGGAGATACACACAGAGAATAGAATATATCAGCTTCTATGGCTGCTTTCAGCAGTGTCTTCACTATGATTACACTGCCTAGGTGAAAATAAAAATAAATATAGCTTAATATTAAGGTTGTTCAAATGGGTGATTCCCTCAAGGGAGATTTGATTAAATCATCCCTTTGAACTGCAGGTTAGAACTGAATTAAAGCATATGCTTTAAAATTGATTTAGAGAGATTCCAAGGTGATCTGAAGGGTCAATGGATTGTCTGGGTTTAACTTTCATATGTATAGGGGGGTCTTGGCTGACGTAATGGGCTTTCTGTTATTGCTATAAATACCTTCTACAGTAATTTATCACCACTGCAAACCCTGCCTATCTGAGGTTTTGTGGGGGGACTGTTCTATCACACTCACTTTTTCTTAGGACTTGTTTAAACAGCTTTGTTTAGAGAGAGAAAGGGAAAAATGGATCTCAGAGGTATTCTGCAATGCTTTTTAAAAAATATGGACTTGTTTTCTTCTTAAACAATCTACCTTTTCCCGACACCACTCTCTTTTATCCTAATTTTTCTTTAATTCTTTACTTACTTGCCTGACTTGTAGTATAGCTTCTGTTAGTTTTTGTGTCTATTGTATTTGCAGTTCTTCAGATTTTTTGTCACCTTTTCAATTTCCATGTTCACCCGCCACATTTAAAAACAAAACTTATTTTCTTAACTTTCGTATACTGTATCTTCTTTACTGAATGTGCCAGTTTCATATTGTGCTTTCCTGTTGGCAATATGCATAATGTAAGTTATATGTGTGGTCTTACCTTCATAGAACCACCAGGCCTGGCTATCCAAGCTATAGTAGAATGATTGAGTGCAGCAGGATTGAGTGCAGCAGATTCTTTTCATTTGTAGCTCTGCATCACCATTTTTCTCTCCTTAGGAGCAAAGCCAAAGGAAGCAAAATTCTGGTCACTGAGATTTAATTTGCAACTGGCAAACTACTTATTTATAACTTCCAAGACACAGCTATGATAATAAATTATTGTATAAAAATAGCATTTATTTCATTTCAAGATGCTTTGCAGAAAAGTGGAACATGAATAGGCGTTGATCTTAGAAAAAGAACTGACTTCAAACAGTAAATGTAAATTAATCAAAGGACAAGTGTCCTAAACGAAACAATATTTAAATTCATTCAAGAATGTATGCATGTGAAGTGTGTGTATTCTCAATGAATGGGTGAACACATGCAATATACTGTATATATATAGATAGTAAATTGGCAAGTGAATCTATAGAGACAGAGAACAGAGCATGTTTTTAATATACCCCTAGAAAAAAATTCTAACAGTCTGACATTAATCCTATATATCTGCATGTGATCAATTCTTTCCTTAGTCCTAGAAATTTCTTACTCTATAGAACTGATTTTCTCTTCCCACCAGATCCTGCTTGAGAAGACTCCATGACAAAATTCTTAATCACATTCCTCTTTGCCTATTTAATATTAAAATGGGAGGGGAGTTGCATTTACACAGGAAATTTACCCCAATGCCCCTCCATCGTTTCCTTACTAGAAGTAAAACTACAAAGAGGCAGTCTCTTGTGTGTGTGATTTCTAATTTAAAAGAGTATTCTATGGTTTATGAAGCTTGAAATTACCATTATAGCAGAATACAGATTTTTAAAATATTATACCTTTTTAGAAGTGTTATTATTATATTTAATAATGGTCAGACATTTTGCAAAAAAAAAGTTGAATTAGTTACATAATAGCATATGATTCCAAGGAGATGCTAACCTAATGCTGAAGAACTATAGAAACAAACTAACCAGACAAAAAAAGAAGAGGTCAGAGAATGATAAAGATGTTTAGTTTTAAAATGGAGTTGATTCATCACAACATCTCTGTTGGTACTTTGATAAAAACTTGGAAACTATAGTACTGTCCATAATCTCTGCTTTAAATGAGATGCTGGTGGAATATTTTAAAAAAAAAGTTTGCATTGAACATGTGAAAATATCCAACTGAAACTTTGTAGGACTAATATTTTCTAATGGACTATTTTAATTTCATTTCAACCTCACAAAAAAAATGAAGCGGCTATTGACATGTCGTTGCTTCCCATTTATAGCTTGTAGTTGAATAATTTATCAGATTGTATGTTGACTCTTAAATCAATTCAAATTGAAAATGTTTTTCTTTCAATCCTGGATCAGTTTCACAGTGAATCTTGCTATTCCCAGACCTGAAATCTGAGTTGATCTAAAGTAATTATCACTTCATTCATTCTTTTGCTTATGCCCTATTGTTTTTATTCAGGAGTTCAAGACAGTGTATGGTATTTCTTGGGGCTAGAGTTCGTGGCTGGTGCAAGTCACCCCATCAGCTTCCAACTGTGAAGGATGGACCCAGATATCCAATGCACTAGTTCAGTATCTTAACTATTGCACTATACTTGTTATATAAAATTAAGTAGCTTAATTTTAAGCTTAGAAGTAGCTCCTTCTAAGAAAACTGAATCTTGGTCAACTCTCCAGCAATATTCCATGTTGTCCTTTTCTTTACATTCTTTCATATATGCCTTTTTCTAATGGTTGAGGCATCTGGTTAGAAGCCAAGAGACTGTGAGATCTAGTCCCAGCTCAAGCATGAAAGCTGGCTGCATGACTTTGGCCAGTCATTCTCTCTCAATTTAGCTCACCTCACAGGCTTGTTGTTATGGAGAATATAGGAGGAAGAAGGAGTATTAGGTATGTTTCCCACCTTAGTTATTTATAAAATAATAAAGGCAAGATAAATAATAATTTCTCCCAGCAGTACAACATTTAGCGCATCAAGCAGAATGTTCAGTGGCCATGGAAGGAATTATGGGAATTTGATCCTTCTCATATGGAGAAGCCCAGATTAGGAAAGATGAATTGAATCATTAGTTTAAATATGGCTATGATCAAACCCAGGTAGGTGGAATATAGAATGAGCTTACTTCACCCATAGCTGCATGAACAGCCTAGATATAGGTCTTATTAGTTGTGTGTGTGTTTGTGTTTCTATTTCAAATCTTTCCTTCTCAACTCAGATTCCACTGTTATTTCAGTATTTTTTGTTGGTCATAGCAAGGAATCAGAGGTTTCATAAGTGGTTTGTGGAGGTAATGAGGAACTAGTGACTAAGACAGCTCAAACTGAGAAGGATCTTTTAACATTTAAAAAAATCAAGCTATGCATATTACAGAACATAGGAGATGTTCATTTTTTAAAATGCTGGAAATGAGAGAACTTCATGAAAGGCTCTCACCTCAGCCCTCTCTTGTCTGCTTTTTAATCTGCTTAGGGCTAATATGCTGCTTTATTAAAGGGTAAATGGAGTTATGCAGTAATTGCTACCACAAAACATCAGCAGAAATCTTTCCTTTAATCTCTGCCCCGCTGAGGTTTTCCATTTCTTTATTCGTGCACGGAATGCAAAGTGAGCTTTGAAAGAAGTGAAAGTTGGACACAAGGCTCAGGAAATTAGTGTTCATTTTGAACCAGCAGAATATTGCCCTCAGGATTTGGGGGTTCTTGTGTATTCTACAGCTGAAGTTCTGACTATTTTTGCTCTATCTAGTTACCTACTATTAATAGCCTACAATTTCCCACTCCAGCCATATCTGATCTTTCTATAAAGAATGGATGAGAACGTAGCTCTGCTTTCTTACGTTGTCTTTTCTCTAACAACTAAAGGAAGTGGGGTGCAGTTTCTTCCCTCATATTATCCCCACAACAAGGTAGTGACTTCTGTGGTCAAGTAGAGACCTAGATATCTCCAGTCAAATCAATTCACATAAATATTCACACTCCTACTCACTAACAGGGTAATGTTAGCTTGTTAACACATTTATGTTTTTAACTATACTCATTCTGTACCCAGCCTTTGTTGCTGATTATCTTCTGCAACAGTAGTAAACAATAGCAGCAATGACTCAGAGGAGGAGTTGGTGATGGGAAGAGTGACAAGAAAGTGGATGGGCAGATGAGGGGAGAAGTTTGGGAAATGATATGACAGCTAGGCAGAGAAAAGGAGGTGAAGACAAAAATGGCAAAAAGTAGAGATACGGAAGATACAGAGAAAGGAGAGCTGGAAGGTTGAGAAAACTGTAGGATGTCGCCAGAATACTGAGAAGGAAGAAGGTTGTGGGTATGTATGTGGAGATGAGTAAGGCTGCTCAGAGGCTATGCCACACTCCAAATAAATGCAGAAAGCATCCCATACATTTTAGCTGTTTTTAAGATTCCCAGTCAGATGAAACATTCTGGTATTAACTGCATACTAATTCTATCCTTACTGAAAGGTTACATTAACAATATCTTGTAAGTGTGTAACACCTCTCCTGTCCCTTACATCTATTCTCCTGAAAACTAGGGAGGGTTTCTTCTGAAATAGCTTTCTCCACCCTCCTGTTTAAATCTCAAATTTTGTTTATCAGACTTATCTAGCCTGTGGCTCTTCCTCCTGACTCACAAGGTAATTTCCACATACCATTACACATTTTGAATATGTGTTAGCATACACATACACGCACAAACATACACTCTGCACATGCCAATTATGTGATTGAATTTGCTGGCAATTCTCATGGCAGAAAAATAAGAAAGTCACCCTGCATTGTTTCTTGGAAGACCAAACCATAAAACCTCAGTCATCCCCTTTCCCTTTCCAGGTATTTCTTCTGACTCTTATTAGAGTACACCCTGAATGGCTTTAAAAAGGTCAGTTAATCAGGAAAGTGTTTTTCCAGTTTGGGGCATTTAACAGTAAGCATTCTTAGTTGGGGGAAAAATGGTGATAGAATTAAATGCATCTGTGAAGAATGATTCATTATAGTACTGTGCATTGAAAATAATATATGAAAGAGAAGCATTTCTCCTCCTTTGCTCTGCCTGTGGGCTTCTCTTCTATGCACAGCTTCAGGACAATGTTAAGCACAGCAGGACCTTAAATGCAATGGAAACACCCAGCAGAGTTTCCAATCACAGGAGGTCCTTCACAGTCTCTGTAGGAACTACATTTGCCCATGCTGTATTTTTTGCAGGAAACAAGGTAACAAGCAAAATGCAGATCCTGCTATTTTAATTATGTGAATTAAGCATAGTTGCTTATTTTGATGAGTTGAGTCAGGTTCTGCTAACAAGGTGGAAGAGACAAGGAAGCACACGAGGAGGGCTTTCAAGCTCTTTCAAGCAGTACTACAGTCGACCAGCTTGCTTCTTAGAATGGAGAGCTGAAATTTTCAGAATGCTGAATTTTGCCCTTTTGCTCTAAACATGTTGATTATTACATTATATGTTTCAGTTGTTGGGAAAGATTGACAGAAAAGGAGAAGGGGACAGCAGAGGATGAGGTGGTTAAATAATGTCATCAACTTAATGAACATGAATTTGGACAAACTCTGGGAGGCAGTGGAGGACGGGGTGGGGCGTGCTGGTTCATGGGGTCACAAAGAGTTAGATATGACTTAAAGAACAACATTTTTCAAATATGTGGTACCTCCAATATCTGATGATGGCAACCACATACACAAATGACTATACTGGAAGTGATATACCTTATATAACAATATTTGCTGGCAATTAGGTATGCTCAGATTGGTAATGATAGGGCAATCCATGGCAGCTTTTCATTAGGTCATTTAAAGATCGGAGCAGAATAGTTATCTGCCAAATATGTTCTCAGCACATACAGGTATGTAGCTACGGAGCTCAGTGGTTTCTTTTAAATGTGTGCTAATAACAGGGACCACAAGAAAATTTCTGCAACAAGTTCCAGTGGAATGAATACTGTAGGAAACTTCCTGCTGGATTTTGCCCAGCATCCAAAATCTTCTCTGCTAATACAAATGTTAAGTCCTCAAGTGCTGAATGGTTTATGGCTGTCCTTTCCTTTTTATTGCTTATCTTAATAATTCATCCAAGCACTCCTGCTCCTTCTTCTTGGGAAATTGCTCCACAATTTAATCAATCTCACAGACAAAAGCCAGCCAACCCTCTCTGATATTTAGCCTTTCTTCTGCTCAGTTTAAGATCATTAGTCTTCATTTGAGTGGCTTGAACCAATCCTCAACTTCCACTGTTTCTTTCTTCTCCTCTTTATCCTTCAGATGCTTTCAGGAGGTGATCTGCTAATCATTTTGTCATTGCTCTTCAGCTGAGCTAAACACATACTCTCTGTTCCTTTCGTCGTTCTTTGAGCTCTTCTGTGAACTCTCTTTCTGTTCATCAACAGCCTCTTTCAAACATCAAGGGCTATTGTGGAAAACTCCAGCTCTATTCTAACTGACACTCAACAAATACAAGTTATCATCTCGCTTCTTGTTTAGGGGATGCTTCAGTGGTTAATAGCAAAATAAACTGTCATTCAAAGAAATATCAGGAATCTCTTTTCTTTCCAATAGGCCAGAACACCACAAGCCATTTCACACATCAATGCAGAGCATTTTGATTATGAAGATCAGAAGTGGTCGAGTTTTATGGCTTCTCTTATAACACTTCTCATTTTCTACATCCCAAAACTTATTTTCTCTCTCTCATTTTCCTATCACAGGAATTGTCTATTTCTATCTTTCCAGGTAGGCACTGTGTTTTTCAGAGAGCGGTTCAAGAATCAAAATATAAGAGTGGTGTGGAATTCAGATTCCAATTTATATATGTGTGTGTATGTGTGTGTGTATGTCTCTCTGTCTGCGTGTGTGTACACAAACACAAATTATAGAGAAATGTTGGTTTTGCTATTTCATGGAACCAGAAGAAAAAAACAGTTAAATTTATTTCCACTTTATATCAAAATTATTTTTAATCCTTGAATCACTAAGGATCAAAATATTCTAGAACCTGCAGGTTTTGTTTTTAATTAATGGTCTTAAATAAGTCAACCTTCTTCAAATATCCTGGGGTTTGGCCTTCATAATACCCAGACAAGTATAGAGCTGAAATTGACAAGAAGGATCATGACACCTGTCTAGGAGCATGATGAGCATGGCTGACTGATTTTAATTTTGTAATTGTAATGTAGAATACATGTATAAATATTACTATTTCCCCTGATTTTCAAAGTAAAGTAATGTGCTCTACACGGGGCTATCCTTGACAGCATTTGGAAGCTACAACTGGTGCAGAGTGTGGTGGTGTGGCCTTTGAGAGTCCTAGAAAGACTCACGTTACACCAACATTCTATGAGTTGCACTGGCTGCTGGTTTGCTTCCAGTATCAATTCAAGGTGTTATTACCCATAAAGCCCTGCATGGCATGGGTCTAGGTTACCTCAGGAATTGTCCCATCCCAATTTTTATTTATTTTATTTTATTTGGTTTGTCAATTGCTTACAAGATAATAGGTATAAGTAAAAACATAGTTATGAATACGTGGATATATATAAGAAAAATAAATAGACCCGACTTTTTTTTTCTTTAAAGAGAAACTGACGGAGCATGGAAAAGAAGCCTGGATTTTTTTCCCCCTTCCCTTTCTTTTCTTCTCCCGTCCTAGGGCGGGACTGCAAACAGGACACCCAGGAGCTGTTTAGGAGAGGGGCGAAAGCAGCGGCGGCGGCGGTGGCAGAAGGAAGGTTTCCTTCCTCCTTTGTGGAAGCCCCTTCGGGCGCCGCCCCTTCCCTTCCAGCGCCGATTGGAAGCTCAGCCACCGCGGAGGATGGAGTGCTTCTCTGGCCGCCGCGCTTTGGTGACGGGTGCAGGCAAAGGTAGAGTCCCCAGGCCCGCGCCGCTGGAGCAATGCTGGCGCTTCGGGGACGACCCCCCCCCCCGCCGTGTTAACCCCGTGCAACAACGTTGTGCTCCCCTTCGCAGGGATCGGCAGGGCTGTGGCGGTACGGCTAAGCCAGGCGGGGGCTCAGGTGGTGGCGGTGAGCCGGACCCAGACAGATCTCGAGAGCCTGCAAAAAGAGGTAGAGGCAGCGAGGCTCCTGCCTGCTCAGCCTGTGGCCAGTTTATTTATTTGATTTGTCAATTGCTTACAAGATAATAAATATAAGTATATACATAGTTATGAATACATGAAATGGCTACATATAAGAAAAATAAAAGAAAATAGGACAGGGATGGTAGGCACGTTGGTGCGCTTATGCACGCCCCCTACAGACCTCTCAGGAAAGGGGTGAGGTCAATAGTAGACAGTCCAAGGTTAAAGTTTTTGGGGTTTGGGGAAGAAAAGGATCTTCTTTGGCTTCTGCGTGACCCGACCCTCGCTTTTCCTCTGGCCGAAGGGAAATCGTCTCTTCCTGGAGCGTCAGGCCTGGGGAGCGGGGGTTGCCTCTAGCTCAAAGGAAGGATGGCTTTGCTTCTGGGAAACAGTGATATGAGACAGCTTTTCCATTGGGGTCTCTACATATTGGACTAGATCAGTTCTCAAAGGTTTTAGCTTCGGTATCACTTTAGTTTTTAAAAGTGATTGAAGACCCCAAAAGTTTTGATTTGTGTGGGTTATAACAGTGCAGTATGTTATAAATTAAAACTGAGAAATGTTATTTATAGAATACTCCGCCATCCCCCTGAAAGAGTAAACCATACTTTGAGAATCACTGGTCTAGATAAACCTTGAATTTCATTCTGTAGGGCCCTTATTACCTGAAGCGTGTTCATTTCTGTGAGAGGAGCTACACTCCAATTGCATCCTATTTTTGTTAGCCCACCCTCAAAAAGAAAAGTCCTTATATATCCCAGATGCATGTTTCTATTCTGAAAAGTCCATATAGGTGCCAGATCTCAACTAATTGAGGTAGATCTGCCATAGAATGGTCAGATCATGAGATACTATAACTCCTAAGCAGATACTACATTTCACCACTCATGTGTGTCAAGTGCATGGCTTGTGATTTTAACCATTGCAAAAGCAGACCTTCCACCCTGTCTTTCCACTACATATTTATCATGCCTCAGGGTAACCAATTAATCAGAGTATCCAGTGCCACTAGCTGTTGAAGGAATAATTCTTCCAGTTAAAATTAGAGTAGATTATTGACTGGTCCTAGCCATTTTTATAGACTTCCTTCCCTTTGCCCTTTACCCAAACATTTGAAATACTTTTAAGACAAAATCTGCAGCAGTCCTACCAAGGTCACAGAAAAGCTTCAGGGATATCCCCATTTTTTACCAGCTGCTCTAGCCTTTAGGCTGTACTCAAAGACAGAAGAGCAAATTAACTTCCACCCTGTTTTCTGGACATTTGTCTGACATAGAAAGGGAATAAAATGGCTTGACCTAATTTGGAAATGCCTGGGTTTTATAGATTAAAATCTTGTGCCTGGCTTGCTAGAGAGTGTCATTCAAAAGCTACCACTATCAGATAGCCACCTGCAATCTATGTCCACAGAACAGCACTGATTTAAAAATAAGCTATTTCTTGCATTTCTTATCATTTTCTCACAGAATTGCCATGAAAAGGGAAATTGTACTTTGTACCAACTGAACTCACCTGCCATTCTTCACAGTTTTAAAACATGTTTCAAGGGCATGTTTTTTTTATTATAGGTGATTATTGCAGGATATAGAAGAGTCTAATTAGAATTACAGATGTCCAAATTATTCTTTTTGAGTATCAAAACCAAAATTGGAATATTGTATGAAAATATCCTTGCAGTTCAAGCTTCATGAAGGAACTACATCTTTGGACCTTTGTTTGAAATCAGTATTCTGTCCTGGTAAAGTTTATTTTGTATTCTTTGTAAGAAAAGTCACTTGAGACTAGCGGTCCTAACTCCCTGGTTTGTAATCGCCTTCAATCCCTATCTTCCTTAATGTTACTTCTGTCCTCAGTATCCAGGCATCCAGACATTGTGTGTTGACCTTGCAGACTGGGAAGCTACAGAGGCTGCACTAAGTACAGTGGAAGATATTGATTTGTTAGTGAATAATGCTGCTGTAGCAGTTTTGCAGCCATTGCTACAGGTTACTAAGGAAGCCTTTGACAGGTAATCACGGTGAGGGGATGGCAAGCAAACAAAGAAATAATCCAGGCCAAAGAAAAGACGTAAAAAATAGAAAATTTAAATAAAATAGGACCCACAATTAATACCAGATAACTAAAGGGAAATGTGAGAATTTGGTTTTAGAAACCACTGCTGTAGGTTCTGATTTTCAACCTTATGTCTTTTCCATTCTACTTTGAAGGGTAAATATAATAAAATGTTCTTCTAGAATAAAAACTGAGCTTGTTAATTTGCTTTAGTTTGCAGAACAATTGTTTTTCTTGTCCTTGATTTTAAAAAAGTGCAGATTTGTTTTAGCAACCTGATAATTCCTTTGTTTTCTGAAACTGGTGATGGGATGGGGAAGACTACTTGGGCTTTAGTATGCAAACCCTGCACTTTGGGCTTCTAGCAATTTTCCATTTTGTTGCATTGGCTTTTCTTGATGTATTTAATCTGACTTTCCTTCTATATACCTGCAGATCATTCAGTGTCAATCTTCGGGCTGTGCTACAGGTCTCCCAGGTGAGAAATTTGCATGATGTTGGAAAGACCATGTAGGATTGTAGAAACAGTCAAAAACTTCATTAACAAATGGAAGATTATTATTGTCTTAAGGAAGGTGGATTTGTGGTTCCATCCTATATGCATTTATTCAGAAATAAATCTCCACCTCACTGCTTTGACAACTCTCTTTATATTTAACATTGATGCCCTGGATATCATTAAATTGCAAATTATAAATGTCTGATAAATTCTGTGTTGTCATAGATTTTTGCCCAGAAACTGATTGCCAGAAGAGCACCAGGAGTTATTGTCAATGTTTCAAGCCAGGTTTCCCAACGGGCCATGTTAAATCACACTGTCTATAGTGAGTATCACTGCAGGAAAGTAAAGCAAAAGCAAGGAGAAGAGGAAGAAAGGGGAGCTTTTAATACACTTATTTTTTTCTGTTTGCCTAAAGGTGCAACCAAGAGCGCCTTAGATATGCTGACAAAGTCAATGGCTCTGGAATTAGGCCCCCATAAGGTAAGCACCTCTGCCTGAAGAGCAAGATAAGATGAAACAATGGAGAAACAATAACAAAAATAAAACATTTTGTCCTTAGGTGACTGTGTAGAGCTTAATATAAATCAAACCTGCAAAAAAATGAACACTTATTTTGAAGGAAGAGGGTTCAATAAGAATAACATTTCACCAAGAGAGCCAGCTGATTAAATTGTTAATTCCTTAAGAGTAACCTCAAAAAGCAGGGATGAATGTGTGATCCTTCAAATGTTGCTGAATTCCAACTCCCAGTTGACCTTAGCCAACATGGCCAGTGATGAGGAATGATAATTCTAGATTACCAATATTAATGAGCATTCTAGACCATCAACATTTCTAGACTGTGCCTTCTTTAAAAACAGAGTATGTATCTGCTGGGTGCTTAGTTTAACCATGCATTCATTCTGTATTGCCTTTCTTCACTTTTCAAGATTCGGGTAAATTGTGTGAACCCCACAGTTGTCATGACCAACATGGGACGTCTAAATTGGAGTGATCCCCAGAAATCTGGACCTATGCTTAGCCGCATCCCATTGGGAAAATTTGCAGGTAATCTGGAACACAGACATCCTGTGTCAGAGGACAAGAGAAGGTCTCTGGAGATCTAGAAACATTACAGAGGCAAAGTGGTTAGCAGTAGCTGAGAAACATGCACCAGTGCTGTGGCTGCTTTAAAGAATCTATTCATTTGGAACGTATAAGCTGATCAAGGCCTATAGTTTCCCAATTGATAGTGAAGCTGAAATAGATTGCATTTCTGGAGAAGAGCTCTCCCCATTCCTTACATAGCAAGCCCTAAGCTATTTTAGATAAAGTTAATGAAGTGTTTTTCTTAGAAAAGGGTGGTTTTTGTCTTTTCCTATCGGAGATTTAATTTATCTCTGACCATATCACCTGATTTCTGTTATCAGTATCATACCAATTACAGACAATTCAACAACAAAAACATTGCATCTATTCATGTGAAAAGGAATTTATGAATTTAATTGCTAGAAAAAGCTATCAGAGTTAGGTATTGCCGACTGGATACGGGTAGGTACTATCATTTGGTTTCAGGTATGGGAAATTCCTTCCTGTCTGTGAAAGACTTCTACATGATTGCCTTTGCGATTGCTTTCAGCCAACATTCCTGCATCTATCTTTACAGAACTGGATGATGTGGTAAATGGCATCCTGTTCTTGTTGAGTGACCAAAGCAACATGACCACTGGTGCCACACTGCCCATTGATGGAGGATTCCTCTCCAGCTAGAATAGCAATACCTCGTTGGGTAAATTCCTTTGGGGTGAATAGCCCAATTCTCCGTGATTTATCCAGTTTAGTCTTTTTCAAAATACCGAAGGATCATAAAATGGAACAATTTGATATACAAATAAATCAATAAAGTAGTAGAAAGAACTTATCTTCTTTAATGCAATTAACAGGAAGAGGGATGATGAAATGTTCTTCCTTCAGCTGATGACTCTAAAACACTACTTACTTATGGATAAATGTTTATTGTATAAAATAAAGTGTTCAGCTCATCACTACACGATGATTAAAAACTGGACCCGTCTCCAAATCCCTCAAAGCTCTCTCTAACCCAATCCCCAGTCCATCATTCCTGTCAAAAGGAAGGAGTCGCTTGACATCTTCCACACGTCTTATGGAAAGGTTCCTCCCAGGTGGCCCTCTTCTGCAGAGGCTGGACAAGGTAAAGAGACCTACCTCTTCCCCATCTTTAGGGGAATCTGATGATTAGTCAGACCACTCAGGAGCAGCAAACAGGCTAATGGCCTGAAAGGCAGTGGTAGCTTTGAATAGCACAAGAGTGGTCCTGACTATTGGCTTAGATAGTGTCCCACTTCATAAAGCACAAATGGCTTGTTGTTCAACCTGTGTCTCATTTGTCTTTCCTGCCGCCCCTGGGGTTCATGATATATTCCCACCACAATGCTCTAGCACCAAGAGAAGTAGTAAGAAAGGGGCTGTTCCTTTCATTCATGAATTATGTCCTAGCAGAGAGCCATGGAGAATGTGTTTGTTGCATGGCTCCACCCTGGGGGTGGGATAGCACCGAGCTCCTCTTTTTCCCATGCGGCCCTTTTACATCAAGACGTTAAATTAAAGAAACATTTAAAAAACACTGACTTCACACATGATGAAGGACCCCACCATCCCCTTGTGGGAACACCCGACAAACTCTTCCTCCTCACAACTCCAGAAGAATCATCCATAACACGTGGAACTCAGGAATGCTCTAGAACACAGTGCATTTCTTGCCGGGTTTCTTCACAGGTGGAGGACAGAGCACAGCACGGATGGCTTCATCAAAGACAGTCTTGAGGCCTCTCTGGGTAAGGGCAGAGCATTCTAGGTACTTCACTGAACCTGTACGGAAAGGGCATAAATGAATTAGGAACTAGGCTTCTTTCTTTCTTCAGACATCATCAGATTATTAAGCTTTATTATTTCACTTTTAAAAAGGCATGACAAGGAAAACGACAGGGATCCCTTAAATCAAGGGTCTTCAAACTTGACAGCTTTAAGACCTGTGGACTTCAACTCCCAGAATTCTTCCTCCAAGTCATGTTAGCTCAGGCATTCTGGGAGTTGAAGTCCACAAGTCTTAAACTTGCC
>JANHFN010001757.1:36603-46741 GCA_032468175.1 Toxicocalamus goodenoughensis | reverse complement strand
CTGCAACGAGTAGAGGAGTGGAGAACTCTTCTTGTGAAATATTTCTGGACTTTCTCAACTGTATTAATATCAGATACATAATGCGGGTCCCAGACTGATGAGCTGTGTTCAAGTGTTGGTCTAGCAAATGTTTCGTTTACCACAGGAAAAAAAATTGTTTTCTTGCAGACGTTTCATGACCCAACTAGGGAACATTAATAATGCTAGAAGGGAGTTAGATTTGCAGAAGGCTGTGGTGGGGGTGGGAGAGAGAACCTACTTCTAGGTTGGATCTCTCTTTAACAAGCTTCCACCCATTACTTCTGGTGCTTTGAAGACTAAGTCAATCCTCTCTTCTTTGTGCCAAGCTTCTCCAGAAAGAAATCAGAAATGCCAAGGGAATCAAGCTTTTATTTCCCTGGTCAGATAAATGGAATTAAAATAAAATGTAGGGGGTCTGGTTATCCTCCCCAATGCATCAATAATAGTTTTCCCCTTTGGCTACATTAAAACGGAAGATTTGGAAATATTTGGAGGTTTCCTAAGCCCTCGGCCAAGATCGGAATTTGAGCATCTTGGAATGGAAGTTTTGTCTTTGATTTTAAAGCTGGGATCAGATGTGCATGTCTAACACACCTCAGGAGAAAGCTCGATTCAATTAGGGAGTGGAAAAATAATTAGTGGAGTGGAGAGAGGAAAAATATATGACAAGTGTATCCAGTTGTAAATTGCCAAAACAGCATTATCTCCAAATCCAGCAAAAAAAGAAAGAAAGAATATTGGTTTGCTTCAGAAGATGCTGCCTGGGAGATTGACAGCTATGATTGAATGTGAGTGGCTGGGCGGACCAGTGACAAGCTGGTTTCTTGGTAATTCTTTCTATCGTTGAAATCAATTATGCTAATAGCAGAAATGAGGGTCATTAAAAATACCAACAACGCTCGTCCCCAAAAACTTTTAAAAAAGAAAAGAAACAGCCTGGATCCACAGCTTTGTTCAATGAAACTCTAATGATTTGTAATGTTTTCTGTCTTTGTTTTTAATTTCACTTATTGGCACGATCAAAATAAATGGTCCACGGAGCTGCAGAGAGGCGGCATTCTCCTTGTCTGCAGAGCCGTTTATTACGATAACTGATGTGCCAGGTATAGCCGTGGAGTTTGCAAATAAAGCAGAAATAGAGGCTGAGTTACTTGTAAGATCTGGCTCAGCTCAGTGGTGATTTTATTTATTTGTATTTCATGTTTCAAGACTGCCCACCTCTCCCAAGGATAAGAATGAAAGATCAACACAGAGAATAAGGAATGGTGGAACTTGATTTTGGGGGTGTCAGGCTCCAAAAACCAAGAAAGACACATTGTGAAGCTTCCAAGTAGACTTTTTCATTGTTCCTCACCTGGAGACAGAATCTTGCCAAACTAAAGCACACTAACGTCCCCATAAAGAATAGACTCTGGGAACTATTGAGAAGGAGACATCTTCATCCTCCTTTTCTCACACAAACTCTCTGAACTGTGTTGTCCTTTGTGCCTCTGGAATGCAACCCCTCCCTCTTGGGAATCCAGACAACATTCTATCACACCAGCTATATCTATGGTTTCGGCATTTGTCGCTTGCAGGTTGTATGAAAATGCAATTTTTGAAAACTGAGCCTCCGTAAAGGGGAGGAAAAGAAATAAGGCATGGCAGTAGGTACTGTAAATAAATTAAAAGCAACGCCAGCCTATCACAATTTTATCATGATTGGTCCCAAAGAGATGAACAGTCTTTAGACATTCCAGTTCAATATATGATTAAAATTGAGAGAAAGTGCCATAGGAGCTCTGTTCATTCCATGATTTGAAATATTTTCATTTGAAGTGGGATCCAAGCTATTCTCACGGAAGCTTACTTTTCCTTGAGCAATGTGGAATCTGGAAGAGCATAATGATCAGTTTCTTCTGCAGAGTCTCTCTCCAACTCCTAGAAGAGGGTGTAATGGTATGTGAGAATGACCTTGAGGTACAAGGGGAAGAGATGTTGCCTAGGAAACAACCAGATAAGAGAAGAAGGAGCCCCCAGTGGCTTAACTGTCAGAGAAAGAAACTAAGGAAGCAGAGGTGATATTCAGCAGGTTCTGACCAGTTCTGGAGAACCGGTAGCGGAAATTTGGAGTAGTTTGGAGAACCGACAGATATCACCTCTGACTGGCCCTGCCCCCATCTCTTCTCTGCCTCCCATTGAGTCCCAGCTGATCAGCTGGGTCTTCTTTGGTTGCCCTGCATAGTAGAACGTAGCTGGAAAGCAGGTTAGTGGGGTGGAGAGGGAATGGAGATTTTGCAGTAACCTTCCCGTGCCACACCCACCAAGCCATGCCCACAGTGCCAGTAGTAAAAAAAAAGATTAATTCCACCACTGGAAGGAAGATTTTGCTTTGATTGATCAGACAGTTAAAAGTGGCATCAGGAAGTTTGTACCTTCAGATTTTCAAAGATGATGTCAACCCTCCCAGATAAATTGGACAGGTAAGATGACTTGATGTCGGGGAAGAAATGGCAGAACGTGGAGTCAGAGTTAAAAGAGGCATCAGCCTAGAATCTACATAGCCACAAGCCATCCCTAACTTTCCTTGAATTCCATGGAGCCTTATCCAATTCCTAGCAAGTATTAACTGTCGGTTGAGAAAATTCCTGAATAAATCAGTTTAATTGGACTCTCAATGTGTGGACTGGATCTTTTCTGCCTGACATGAAATGAACTAGTTACTTCATTGTAATGTTGCTCTGTTTCTCCATCATTTTTAACCACCCAGTCAATTAGGGCGTGCCCATCTTAAGTTTTGTCCTCTGACCCTTTAAGTCACGGGGCTCCTCTCTCTAATCTGAATATTTCCTAGGCAGCATCTCTTCCCCTGGTTCCTCAAGGTCATTTCCATATAGAGACACCAAAGATGGTCATTCCCAGGGTCCTTCTACCCTGTTTTAACTATGTGGTTGATTAGGAGATTCTGAGCATCATCGGTGTCCTTTCAGGATGGAGCGATCTCAAAGGCATTCATTTAGCTCAGCTGGCTCGGTTAGGCATGGATGAAAAAGAACTAACTCAAAATATTCTTTTCAGAAGATGAGAAGAAGTTGGCGGTTTCCTCATAGGATGCCACATGGTGTTCTGGCAGTTAATCACTTGCTTTGCACTACAGTTCCATGTGCCTTTGTTATATAGTCAGTTCTCATGTGATCTTTTGCTTCCTGAAGACCCCAGGGATGATTGCTTTCCCTTCCTTCACCATTTTGCAACACCCTGAGGATTGGTAGAAGAACAAAAGCCTCTTTCATCAAGGACAAAAAAATGCAATGCAGAGTTTGGAGCAGGGTTAATCTGTAGATTTTGCAGGCTGGGGCAAATCTTTTTATGACTAATATTAAGGCTGCTTCCTCAGGCTTCTACGTGCTAATAAATTAAACCCTACTAAAAGCCATTGTTTCCCCTGCTGATTTTCCCCAACCTTGCGCAATTATATGGTTAGATCTCCATCCAGTTTGGAGGGGGGGGGAAATACAGAGGTCACATCGTTAGTCCTTGTTCCATTCAAGTGCATTGATTTATTTCAGTCAATTGCATCCAGCGTAAATTAACCCAACAAGCATTTTGAGAAGTTCTGTCCTTGCCTCTTGCTTGCAAATGCATTTTATTTTGTACGAGTGGAGTCCATCCCAGTCATGAAAGCTGCCATCAGCTGAAATTTTATAATGTTGGATGGGAATAAAGACAGAATTGATCTGGGCACTGGTGAAGATCAGGAAGACGAAAAGAGGAAGTTTTGAGTAGGGAATTGGTGAGAAGTTAACAGTGCTTTAGTGGATGTAAACTAATTGCGACATGTTGATACGCTGGGATATTTTATTTTTTGTTTTGTTTTAGATTCTCTGATTAATTAAGAGACTTTAACCTCTTAAATCATCTCCTTTTGGGAAAAGTTTTTTTTAAGCATTGGGCAGTTGAGATGAGTTCCTGTTCAGAGTACCATGTTGTCTGATATTTTCACAATTAAGTGTGGCCTTTAATTGGAAGGTGTAGGTTTCCATTCCAAACAAATGTTTAATTCAAAAGCCATTTCCCAACCCAAGACCTTAATGGGCATTTATAGACATCATGTGAGTATTCTCCTCTGTAAAAAAGATTTCCCAGGCTAATCTGAACATTCACTGCCCTCAAAATTAGTCACTTGGAAAGAAAACCATTAAACAATGCCAAAAGGCTCAGTCATATAATGCTGATATTGCTAGCAGACATAATAAAACACCCTATTCTCTTTTCTTGATCCAGTGTTTTTGAAAAGTGTTCATTTTGGTCATCAAACCTCATGGTGAAATCTTGCACCCAGAACAAACCTTAGTGTATATAATTTAGTAGGTTTGTGTGATTTCAAATGATGGGTAAAGTAATTGTCATTTTGTGTTTTTCTGACACAGAAGCAACATAGATAGGTGCTCTGTTTTCAGCTATGCATATTTCTATCTTTTATTCTCTGGATTAACTTTAGATTTTCAAACAAAGCTCCTGAAACTGAATTTCAACATTTGGGTTATTGAAGAAGTTTTAGAAAAGGCTTTCCACTGACAAATGAAAGTATTATTATTATATTACAGGTAATCCTCAACCTATAACCGCATTTGAGCTCCAAATTTCTGTTGCCAAGTGAGACATTTGTTAAATGAGTTTTATCCCATTTTATAATCTTTCTTGCCACAATTGTTAAGTGAATCACTGAAGCTATTAAGTTAGTAACACCGTTATTATGTGAATCTGTCTAATACAGTAGAGCATTGCAGCCAAAGTCCTTGGATTACACAATCACCTTTTTAAATATATATATATATGTTGATTTTTCGACTTGTTGGTATTTTTGCAGATAAAATACACGGTATCTGCTGGAGTTGGAATTCTCAAGCATCACAGCATCTTATGCAATATTGATGTTGTATGAAGGTTGCTACTTAAGATAAACAAATTTGCATTGCCTATACTGTCATTCCCCCCTTTGCCTCATATGAGTTCTTCAGAGTTATTTAATCAGACAGAAGGATACGCAGCTATTTTCCCCTCTTCCTGTTTTAATGTGAAAATATTATATTCTGTCATTTTTTTCCAGTGTTTCCCTTGGAGCAGATTGCTAAGAATAATAAACTAATGTATTGGAACTGTAAACAGTTGATGGATTCTTCGTTTAGGAAAAATGAGTCATTAGCCAAACAGAAATTATCCAATAATTTTTGTGCTTTCTGTTTTGTTCACAATTACTTGAATATCTTCCCATCCTTTTACATGTGTCTGCTTATACAAGTAGTTCTTGACTTATGACAGTTCATTTAAAGTTACAAAGGCCCCCAAGGCGAAAAAATACTGGAAAATGATTCAAACATGGTTAGAAGAGTTAACTAAAAACAACATTGATTTTGTCCCAGAATTATTCCTCTTAGGAATATTTTTTTTAAAAAACTATAGTAGAAAGATAAAATATCTTATATTACATATATTAACAGCAGCAAGAATTTCATATGCTCAGTACTGGAAGAAAAACTCCATACCACCTGAAGGCTTAATAATGTTTAGAGTGTGTGGAAATGGATAAATTGACTAAGGAATTAAAAAGGAAAGCAGACACAGAATACAATACAGTATGGGAAACATGGTTTATTTGGATTGATAATAGATATAAGAATAGAAAATGTAAATAATGTATATGATAGATAAGAGAGTATGAAAGTATTGTGTATTGTAAGTTTTGATAGGACACATAAATGTATATATAATGTCACAGTGCTGTTTAATAACTATTGGTATGATGTATAAATGTAAAAAAACTCAATAAAGCCTTATGAAAGAGAGTTTATGTACAGTTTACATATTTATATCACTTTGCATTGTTTTTATATATTTTGTATTAACATTTGCACTTTGAGGAACATTATAATCTTCCATGGAGTTGTTCAGCACAAAACATAGATTGTTGGGTATTAATCTAGAAACTAGCAAAGACCTTGCACTGTATTTAGCTCAGAATAGGCCAGGGCAGGAGTGTCAAACTCGCAGCCTATGGGCCAGATGTGGCATGTGCTGGCCATGCCCACTCTGGTTTAGTGAAGGGGGAAAAAGTCATGATATGTCATGTGAAAACGTGATGTGACACTGCGAGTTTGACACTCCTGGGCTCGACGTATCTTGTGGAAATTGTAGCTTGGGACTATAATAAACAGTACATCAACTGATTATCTGTTATAGGTGGTCCTTGATTGAAGATTATAAGTGAGATTAGAATTTCTGTTGCTAAACAAGGCACTTGTTAAGTGAGTTGTGCATGACTTTATGACCTTTTTTGCCACAGTTGTTAAGTGAATCATGGGGTTAAGTGAATCTGGCTTCCTTCATTGACTTTGCTTGTTAGAAGCTAGCTGTGAAGGCAATTGCATTGCCTTGAGATGCTGCAACTGTCATAAATATATGCTAGTTGACAACTGCCCACATGATCATAGGGATGTAGCGATGTTTGTAAGTGCAAGAACTGGTTGCAAGTTACTTTTTCAATGCTGTTGTTATTTGAACAATCCTAAATGAATGACTGTAAATTGAGGATTACCTGCATGTTTTCTTTATCTATGTAACATGAGTTGATAGTTCTTGATATCTCTAATATAAAGAAATGTCTTTTAATTGAGAAAAGCAAATCTGTAAATAAAATATTTGGTGTAAACCAAATTCATTTTAATCAGTGGTGATATTCTACTGGTTCAACCAAGTTCTGGGGTACCAGTAGCGCTGAAGAGCAGCAGAGACCGAACCAGTTCTCTTAAGATGCTCTGCTGTTGGGGCCACCCTTCGCCCAGGCTCCCATACTGACCTTTATGTGCTGCTTTTGAAGCGCAATTGCTTTGTGCGGCACAGCAGATTGCTGCACGTCAGCTGCTGAACTGACAGGGAGAGTGCAGGATTGCAGGAGGTAAGTCAGAAAGCCTCTGTGCCTGTGCAAAGTGTGTGTCTGGTGCATGCGTGCACAAAGCATGCCCACCAAGCCACGCTCATCAAACCGGTGGTAAACCTTTTTGAAACTCACCACTGATCTTAATGGATTAAGGTATGAAAGAAACAATTTTTATGAATATGTTGACTAGAAAAAATAATTTATAGAGGTAATTTTAATGACATTTTTTAGCATTTATCCTACAAACATTTCAAGTGCAAAATTTGAATTCGTTTAATTGTTATACCATTCAGAAAGATTACTCAGGTTTACTACTTGTTTTTTATTGTTTTGAATGTCATTTTCAGGCTATATTTGACTTACACTTTCAAAAAGCAATTTTATCTACATTTAGGTTAGTATTTTTAAATTTTTAAAGTGACAACAGTTAACAGTTAAACTCCATTTTTGTTTTAAGGCAGTGAAAAATGCTGTATTGATGGAAATGAAAAATTTGGGAAAAGAAGCTAGCCTTAAGACCTTTGAACAAGTAAGTAATTATCAATGAAATTGCTGAAGATGATGGGTTTTGTAAGGAATTCAAAGAAGAATCAGTGAAGAAACTATTGCTTTCTCTAAATAAAATTTCAATGAAAGTTATGCCGTCCCTAAATTCCCCTTCTACTTTGCCCTCCTGAGATCTGATATGCAAGATGAAGATTAGTATAGTCATTTTATTCATACTGAAAAGATGCTTGATTTTATAAACAGAAAAGTCCTATAATAGCTATTGGGAACAAACTCTTAATAATACCAGGATATGTTTGATGATGATAACCCTTCACATATATTATGATTCCTAGATGTTTTAATGAGATCAAATTGATCTTATCTTTTATAATGGGTTTCCAAAAGACTTCATAATTCTTAATGGCATATGTCTGATATTCTGAAACACACAGTTTGAATCTCCATTCTTGGCCTTTGACAAATGGTACACAATTAATACAATAAACTATGTTTTGGAAGAATTCTTGGAAGGTAATGCTTCATTTCCCATATTATTCCAAACTGAGATAGCCCTTGGACCCAAATTATGAGTATAAATTCAGTGGAATCTAAATATCTCATAAATATGAAAATGAAATGTGATAGACCACGGGTATCAAACTCATGGCATCACATTGCTGTCATGTGATGTTTTGTGAAGTTTTTCCCTTTGTGGAGCTGGGGTGGGCATGGCCTGCGCATGATGCATCTGACCTATGGGCCTCCAGTTTGACAGCCCTGCTATAGACTGTCCCCTCAGTTATGCTATTCTTTGATTTAACATTTGTCAGTAAAATGGTAACTGCCTACATGGTAATTATATGCATCAAACATTTTTTATTGTGACAAAGTATTTTTTCCACCAGGTGAAATACATCTACCTTCATTCAGAACTGTTTACAGTTGAAAATGGACTCTTAACCCCAACACTAAAATCAAGAAGACCAGACCTTGTCAAATGCTTCAGGAGTCAAATTGATACTCTTTATGCTTCTAACGTGTAAAGGAATAAAGGCCGCCTTGATTTGAACATACTGACAGGAGATTATGAAAGTGCCTAACTGGCAAAGGAAACTCCTAAAAGAAACCAATAAACATAGTATATGTGTATTGTTAGAAGGTTACAGAGTCCCATTTAGAGTTACATGCCCAGGAAGACAAAACAGACTGCACTGGCTTCAATTGTTTAAAACCACTGGGGAAACTACATTTTCTTTTATTATATGCTAAATTGTTTAAAAACATATTAAAAACTGAGCTTAATGGAAAACGTTGAATTCTATCACACGAAGAGAACATAATCGCATTGTACCTGTTTGTTGAATTGTTATGGCAATACACTAACTACATAACAATGATAATGTAATGTATAATATTTTGATTCTGTCATATCTTAAAAATTGTAAAATACACTTCATTTACCTATGGGATGTATTATTCACATATATTAGCATCAATTGTATATATGTTTTAAATTGGTATATCCAATTCCGCTAAAGTACAGAATGACTATATTTGCTAACTTAAATTTTCATATGAAAAATAAAAACCTAGTAAAAGAAAATATCCTAAAATATTTGTCAATTTATCTATATACAAAGACATTTGGAATATCCAAATAGTGGGTTGACACTGTAGCCAAACAAACCACATGATATAATGACCTAAATATAAATAAAATAAGATAAACAATTTTTTCTTTGTACATAACTAATTTATTTCATTGGAACCTAGATAGAATAAGTAAATACACTATTTGCAATAATTAATTCTTTATAATAATTTTGACAGGTTCAGAATTGTTTTCAATTTCTGGAATGTCATAATTCTAATTTATAATTGTAATCTAATTAAAATTTAATAACCTTTTGGTTAAATAGGGTATATATCGTATTTCTCACTTATTAAGCATTGCAAAATAGTCTATTTCACAGTCACACATGGATGATTTAAAATATTTTCTATAGTATTACAGACCTGAGATTATTTTCAGGAAGTACAATGCATCAGGCATCGTTACCAATCACAGGTGTTAAAATAAGGTTCAGTACAATTTCAGGAACAGAATTAATGGAAAATATAGGTATGTTTTTGTTGTTTTAGCAAAGGGAATTACATTTAACAAGATAACACTCAAATTTTGTAGTAGTAAAATTTTTAAACAAATTTAGACAATCAACAATGTAAACAGAACGAAAGGGCTATTTTCAATGCCACGATAGTGCCATTGCATATTGTTGACTTGAAATAGGCCTGTAGGGTGGCTCATCTGCATTTAGGCTAAAACAATATTTTATCACCTTGAAGCCATAATTTTTGGTACCCTGAACATCATGTTCTGAATCACGGAAAACAGCAATAGTTTCTACTAGCCATTGGAACTTGCATATACAGATGAAACTCTAAAAATTAGAATATTGTGCAAAAATTCATTTATTTCAGTAATGCAACTTAAAAGGTGAACCTAATATATGAGATACTCATTACGTGCAAAGCAAGATAGTTCAAGCTGTGATTTGTCATAATTAAGATGATTATGGCTTACAGCTCATGAAAATTAGAATATTGTTCAATATTCTAGGCTCAAAGTGTCCCACTAATCAGCTAATTAAGCCATAACACCTGCAAAGGGTTCCTGAGCCTTTAAATGGTCTCTCAGTCTGGTTCAGTAGG
>JANHFN010001756.1:90690-101038 GCA_032468175.1 Toxicocalamus goodenoughensis | reverse complement strand
AAATATCCACACCACAAGCCAGGCAAACACCTGGGCACAAACAGATCCCCCCTGATACCTCCAGCTCAAATACACCCAGTATATATATACTAGAAAAAAAGATATAAACTAGAAGTATGTAGAGAATAGCATATTAAGATTTACAGAAACAGTTTTCAACTGCAGCCTTAAACAATAAGCTGAGCCAAATATTATTAGTAAGAAGATATGAGACATTGAGAGAAAACAAAAATGAAGGGATTATTTATATTTTCTCTAATTTGTCATAAAGGTTAAGGTACCAGGCTAGAAACTGAGACATCATGTTCTAGTCCTGCTTTAGGCCCAAAGCCAGTTGGGTGACTTTGGGCCAATCATTCTCTCTCAACACCAGGAAGGAGGCAATGGCAAACCATTCTGAGATATTGCCAAGAAAACAGCAGAATTTATCCAGGCAATTCCTAGGAGAAAAGACTGCCTCGAAGGCACAAAGCTATGGCATTAACCTACATCCCATCCTTGTATTTTTGTTTTCCAGTAAAAGTCTTCTCTGTTTTGAGGACAATCTTATTTGTTACTTGCTGAGCAGACGTCACCAAGAAAGTCACAAAATTTATCACTGCTCTGACTGCCCTAGGCAGGAAACTATTAATTTTCTGTTTACATTAATGTATAATTTTATTTTTTTATTTGTTTCCTTCATTGCATGTTTCCTTCATTGCATGTAGGTCTTATCCCCCATCATATTTTATTTGTCACTGACCAATATTATACTCACTTACACAAAGTCCTGCCCCTATGTGTTCATTTAATAATGGAATACTCAGTAGCTAGAATTCAAGTATTGTATTCTTAACATTTCAGATTCTAAGCCATTTTATGTTTCTTCTAGATAATATTTATACATGGCTCTATGTCATGGCTTCCTCTGTTTCTATTTTTTTTTATGTTAACTGTTTAAACTGCTGATCAATATCCATACAAATTATCATAACTTACTCATCCTTTGCAGAAGATAGAAATGGATTCAGGAACAATATGAAGTCCTTACATTTATTCTTGCCTTTCTAAGCTGCACAAAGCCATCAAGTGAAATGTATTTATTTTTTTATTTTTTTATAAAATATTTTTATTGATTTTTTAACAACAAACAAACAGACAGAATATAAAAAACCATCAGTATCATATCACAGGTTTGCATCCACTGTGTCAGTTGGTCTACAAAGTATTTTGTGCATCTATTTCACAGTGCACCATTACAATCAAAAACACATATTATCTCGTACTAACAATCAAAAAACCCTCAATCTTATTATCACCATTAATCCATTATTTGACTAAACCTTTATACAATCATAATCTAGAAGATAATTATATAGTTCCTTTTATAATTATTAACATTGTCATTCAAAATATACCTACTATCCTATTATCATCTATAATGATAAAAAGTCATAAAAATAAAGGAATAAAAAAAAGAATAATATTTATACTTATTCTTATCATTTTCTAAAAATCAGTCTTTCAACCATATTTCATTTTTATACTTTATCATTTAACCATTGGTAAAAATGATCCCAAATTTTATAGAATTGTTTATCTTCTTGTTCTCTAATTTCAAATGTCAATTTACTCATTTCCGCACATTCTAATATTTTCTTAATGATCTCGTTAATAATCTGACTCCTAACACAGTGTCTACAGTTCCACTTTGGGTTTGATTGGAAGAAAGGTTGAAGGAGGGTTTTCTCCGAAGACACGGAGGCTGGATTTTTTTTGTGGGGGGGGGGGGAAGGCAGAAAGGGAGGCCATTGTTTGTGGTGTTTTCTGTTTGCCTCCCTGCCCTCTTTGATTACAAGTCTCGTGTCTTCAACTTGGGTACACAGGAAAACTGCAAGAAGTTAGGAAAGCCACAACTTCTTTGCTGGAGTTTGAGGACAGGAAATTGGTGTTTGCCTGTAGAACCAAAGCTAGCACACTCACAAGCACGATTGCTTGTAGGTGTCATTGTAGTTGAACGTACAACGGTTGTTATTTTGTGTAACTCTCCTCACAGAACCCTTAACAATGATTCCCATTGGGGGGAGAAGGAAAAAAAGCGACGATAAAGTAGCAACTGGTGAGACAATAATAATAATAAAAAAAGAACATTTCGGGCGTTATGAAATCATTGACCAGAATTAAAATTAAAAATAACCCATTGGGTTATCGATGAAAGGCAGTGCAGTCTAATGCATCCCAGAATAAATTTCAAGTTTTAGGCTGACATGGTTTTTCTTTTACTCGACTACAGGTAGTCGTTGACTTACAATGGTTCATTTAGTGATGATTTGAAGTTACCAAAACACTGACAAAAGTGACTTATGACCATTTTTTCATATTTACAACCATTGCAGCATCCCCAATGAGCATGCGATCAAATTGCAGATGTTTGGCAACTGACTCATATTTATGACGGTTTGCAGTGTCCTGGGGTACTATATGATTCTCTTTTGCGACTCTCTGACAAGCCAAGTCAATGGGGAAGCCAGACTCACTTAACAACCATGTTACTAACTTAACCAGGGCAGTGATTCACTTAATAACGGTGGCCATAAAGGTCAAAATGGGGTTAACAAATGCATCAGTTAGCCAGACAAACTCGCTTAACAAATGTGTCAGTTAGCCAGATAAATTTTGGGTTCAATTGTGGTTGTAAGATGAGGATTACCTGTACTGGATGGTCTTGTGATCGTTTAAGAAGTATATGTATCCTCAATAGAAAAATAATTGCACCAGCAGACAGACTTCGGTAGTAAGTCAGTATCTGTTTATCTAAACAGAAAACAGAATGACCATGCGGTGAGAGTGGGAGCAATTGTCGATTTCCTGCTGGCTTCCCCACTGACTTTATTTGTGGGAATCTGGCAGGGTGCCTTGGAAATCTTGATCACAAGGGGGATGCTGCAGGAGCCACAACTTTGTGAATAAAATCGATCTGAACATTGTGGAAATTTCCATCCGTGATTTTTTTTTTACCCATTTTTGATCCCAATTTTTTTTAACGCATTTTTAAAAAGCGGATATTTATGTACCTTAATTCAAAAACTGTTGCAGTATAATAGCAATAGCACAATATACCATTTCACGGTGCTTTACAGCCCTCTCTAAGTGGTTTACAGAGGCCGCCTATTGCCCCCAACAACCTGGGTCCTCATTTTACTGATCTCGGAAGGGTGAAAGGAATAATGCACTCTTTGGGTTAATCTGAGATAAATACAGTGAGAGTTTTAGGAGTAAATAAATTGATACAGTGGCTAACTTGAAGTTGGCTTAAGCCTGGGCAGTTATCAGTCTTCAGAGGGGACAAACATTTCTTAAATTGTCTTTTACACAATGGAGGAGGGCAGCTGTCTTTGTTCTGGGAAAAAGTTATAAAAAAGGAGAACAACTCACAAAAAGCTGTACTTTTAGACCATTACGTGTTGTGGGACAGACCCTCCATGCATCCTAAAATAGTCTTCCTCATCTAATTTTACCAGTCAAAGACTTGTTCTGAACTTTTTAGCCCAGAGTCAGCATTTTGAATTGAATTGGGAATAAATATGGCTTCAAGGAAAGGCTGAGTGGCAATGAACAATAAATAGCAGCTGTATAAATGTTAAAATGCTCCAAAGTTAAGATTTGGTGACTAAGCACTGGATGCATTAATTCTTATTCCAGAATTGGAATGCAGTTCTCTTTGTATCAATCTGACATATACTTGCTGATAATTTAGAACTTTTCAAAGTTGAACTAAAAATGTGTATTTTTCAACATTTATACCAACAAAGTTTCCGAATGCAGACAGAGATATAAAGCAGCTATATATCTGCATTCTTTTAAACGTAACTGTTGACAGCGTGGCATGCTGTCAAATTTCATATTTTATTGATGGAAAGAGAGCTGGGTTTTTCCAAAATAGATTTTATATCATTTCTTGAAATCACCCACAGTCTCCTTCAATGTGGGATGGATCGCATTCTTTCTGTCCTGGAATCTCTTATGTGAGCATCATGGAAAAACATCAGGATTAGCAAGGGTTTGTTCTTGGCTTATTTTTAGCTTGAGTTTATTTTGGGTTTAAGGTTCTTATGAAGGTGAGAGAGAGAGAAAGAGAGAGAGAGAGAGAGAGACAGACAGACAAAGATAGAGAGGGAGAGACAGACAGAGACATAGATATATACCGACATACAGAGATAGATAGAGAGGCACATAGATAGATAGACAGATAGACAGAGACAGACAGACAGACAGACAGAGACATATAGAGACATATAGAGGTAGGTAGATAGATAAAGATAGACAGACAGATAGAGACAGAGACAGAGACAGAGACAAGAGATAGGTAGATAGAGACAGATAGATAGAGAGAGACATATATAGATAGATAGAGAGATAAAGATAGGGAGATAGAGACAGGTAGAGATAGCTAGACAAGAGATAGAGATGAAGGTGGAGGTGGAGAGAGAGGGAGAGAGAGAGAGAGAGAGAGAGAGAGAGAGTCCTGAGTTTATGACTGGTTGCTTAGTTAATGTTTGAAGTTGCAATGGACTCTCCAAAAGGTACATGTTCAAAGTTCTGATAGCAGGGCCTCCACCTGTGCTCATGTGATCGTATTTTGGGTAATCGACAATCAGTTTGCATTTACAGCCATTTGCAGCATCCCACAGCCAAATGACCACCATTTACAGTGGCTTTTTGGGGGCCAGAAATCAGAGTCCACTTCTGGTTTCCAACAGGAACACTCCTTGCAGACACTGACTTGGCTTAATGAGCGTAGCGTTTGTTTGTTTCTTGACCATGAGAACAATTAATCAATGGTTAATTCTGCTTGTCTTTTGAAGTTGTGGGTGCTTCTACACTGGAGGCTTTTAAGAAGAGACCGGATAGCCCCTTGACTGGAAATGGTAAAAGATCTCCTGCTTGAGCAGAGGGTTGGGCTAGATGACCTCTATGGTCCCTTCCAACTCTGTCCTTCTGTTATGGTAATTTGCTTAACGGACGGTCACTGCCAAAACATGTAAAATAGGGTTGGTCATGGGATGACCTACTTAACAACTGGCACAATTGATGACCATAATTTTGAGTTCAATTAAGTTCCTAAACTGGGGACTATCTGTATTGGTTGAATGGGCTAGATTAGGAGTTGGGAGACACAAGTTTGAAACCTCCCGTTGGCAGAGAAGCCAGCTGGGTAATCTTGGACCAGTCCTTCCCTCTCTGCCCAATCCAGCTTCTATTTCTGTGACGTTGCTATAAATCCATCATGTCACTGATGCTTTGTGATAGGAACTTGCACTAGCAGGGGACAGAACAAAAGGATCTTGCAACCAAGTGCGACAAATGCTAGAAACCATCACAACATGTCACCGAAATAGAGGGTGCCAGATGGGGACAACAAGATAGAAGGTTGGCTTAATCCTGAAAAGCTGAATCCTTCATCGTGACATGCTCCTAAGCTTCACTAGGAAGTAAAATTAGAGATGCTAATGCCTACATTGCAAACCAGAAAAGAAAAGGCTTAAATATAACTTCTAAAATGGATGAATAAACCCGTGAAACTCCTAAGGAGCCCTTTCAATATTATAATAATTACAAAGCAAGGCATAAATGCTGCATCCTTTCTGAATAAAAGACCCTCCCTGACTCTTTAACAAAAAAAAAAATCTAGTTTACGTAAAATCTGTTTTATCAACTCTGTCCGTGTTTAGGATTTTAAAGTAATCCGATATGGAAATTACTAGCATAAAGTTGGCAAACAGTTTTAAAATGTAACTTTAACTGATTGGTGTGTTCTAGTGTGGCAGATAGCCCTTGATAATGCACAAAAGGATGTTTTAATGAGCTATATATATATATATTTTAGACAAAGATAGCACTGCCATTCACACAACCACCCCCTGTGTAGCACATCAAGATTGAAGCTTAATGCAAAAGGGGAGGAAAAAGTTCAGCCTTAATGTAATCATCACGTCATCTACAGTGAGTTCCAGAATCTGAAAGACCTGACTGTAAATATCCAATTCGTAATGGCTGACTCGCATATCTTCATACCAACCGCATGACTTGTTTAAAAGGAAACCTTTGTGCCGAAGTGGTAGATAGGAGCTATATGTCTCTCCAAAATCAGATAGGAGCCGTAAGTAAATACGATGATATGATGCTTATAAAGTCTTCAGGCTCCTCAAAGAATCTTGTCTGCGAACCACATGAATGCGTGGCGAGGCTCTCAACTACAAAATGAACCATCCTACGCTCAGGCAATTAAAAAGGCAATGATAAACATTAAAGTCAACAGGCCGGATCAGTTGATCACACAATTCCCAGGAAAACCCAACGGCTAACAGATGTCCATGTCTGCAGCTGGAAGTACTTGCTTTGGGATGGTCCATACTTGTCCAGGCCAAAAAAGAATGACCCGTACGAAAGAAATGTATTGATGTGGTTTGGCCCTATCGAGAGAATGAATGAGGATCTAATCACAAAACATAGGATGAAGGAAGAATAAGTGAGTTGAAAGGAAGGCCATCGTTGCAGGGAATTGGGCCTATCTAGTAAAACGTTGGAAGCCTCTGGTCTCTTAAAGCTGCCAAGGTTGGCAAATGTTGTGCTAAACCCAAAGTACAAAATGGATGGGAGAAGGTTGACAGGTCTTGTTGACTTGGCAAGGAAGCACTGCGTGGAAGCTCGTCAACCAATGTGGAAATGAGAAGGAATTTCCTGACAGTGGGGACCTTCTATCAGTGGAAGAAGCTTGCTTGATGGAGCTGTGGGTGCTCCATTGCTGGAGGTTTTCAAGAAAAGACTGGACAACCATTTGGACCAGGATGCTATAAGAACTCCTGCCTTGGACAATGAGTTGGGCTACAAGACCTCCAAGGTCCCTTCCACATCGATCATTCCATGATTCTTTTCTCAGAAATCCTACTTTGCTTCCTGCAAAGGTTTGGTCATTGAGGTCTGATTTTTATCCCTTATGGGAGGGGCAATCACCTCCAAGCCTTAGTCCCAAGTTTCCCCTTTTGTTTCAGCTGCTCTCACCTTCTAGCAGCTCTGCACACACGCACACTGGGAACAGGCTCCCCTTGTTCCTCTGCCTCTCTGCTGCCAGGCTCCGGAGGCTCCGGATTCAGCACTCCACTCCCAGATGGTCCTGGCCCCCTCTCTGCATCAGACACTGGACCCTCATCCAAGTCCTTTCCAGACTCCCGGACTGGTCCCTGTTCTTCCTCACTGTCCGATTCCTCTGCCGTCTGCACAGGCTGCTAGCGAACCACAACAGGAGAAATTCCCTGCCAAAGAGGACAATTAACCAGTGGAACGGCTTACCTTCAGAAGTTGTGGATGCTCCAACACTGGAGGTTTTCTGCTTGAAGCTAGAAGACTTCCAGATCCCTTCCAACACTGTTATTCTCTTATTCTGATGTCTATTGTGCTCCTTCAACCAGTATACTTGTAAATTAAGAGGATCGCCAATCCATAAATCAGTTCATGTATTGATTTTGTAATGGGGCTTTAACATTTAAGCTCATAGTTTGTGTCCTGTAACTGCAATCATGATTACCCTCAGGACAGTTAGGTTAGAAGCCACACCTCTGTTGACTGACCTATAATGACTCACCATGAAATATGTTGTCAACATGCCCATACCTGCTTGTGGCTCGTCTTCCCACAGTTTGCTGAAGCTCTTCAAAAAGCGAACGTCTCTTTAAACAGTGTTGTGGCCATGGAATCTTGATGTTTGCTTGTGTCAAGCCAAGGCTTGGGTTGATCAATGGGTCAGGCTTGGGAAGAGTCCAGAGGAACTGGCCAAACTCAGGCGGAGGCATTCCTATTTATTCTTTTCAGTCAACTTTCTTTAGTTAAGGCATTCAACAACATTGCAGCCCATTCCTAGGATGTTGGAAGCGTTCTCATTAAGCCACTTTCTTTCAGTCGGTGTAGCTTGGAAAAAAAAAAAAAGGAGGCCATGGAATAACTTCTTTGCTTGGTCTCCATGGTTTACACGCTAAAGAGACCAAATGGGGAGGCTCCCCCGGTTTAAAGAGGAGGATTGGGACAGTTTAGCGTATGTCCCGTGTTAGCCAGGGATCACCGAGGTGACTGGCTGCCTCTGTGAAAGGAATTTTTTCAAGCGGTATCATCTTTACCTGTGCGACTGCTCATGCTGACGATGTGACCTAGTTTGGTAATGAAACGTCCACAAGAAAACCTCCGAGCAACCAGGACCCCCAATTTCAATCCCAAGCTGTGAATATTCCCCCCCATATACAAACTTTATCAGCAACTTGGTTATTTAGACAGCCATCTTTGAAGTCTTTTTAATGAGCCCCTAGATTGGAGGCTCTCCAATCCTGCCAACTTTAAGACTTGTGGACTTTAACTCCCAGAATTGTCCAGCCAGCATGTTCTGAAAAAAGCTTGTTAGATGAGAAGTAAAATGTCAGAAAGAAAAATCGAAAAGGCCACGTGCTTTTCAAAGAAAAAGCCCCTTTTTAGGCTTTTGCCATCGCTGCTCTCCAGCCAGGTAGATCTGACAAAAATCCATTTCAATCAAAAGAAATTGCGGGCGTGATGACATTTGAAGAGAGAAGACCATGCTCGTAATTGGGGAAGGCTCTTTTCTTGTCCTTACATGGGAATCAAACTGCCGAGCTCAGCGGTATGCAGGCCCAGCATCTTACCGCATGAGCCACTGCGGCCCTCTCTAGGCAGTTTACAGAGTCAGCATATTACCTCCCCAACTATCTGGGTCCTCATTTTACCGACCTCGGAAGGATGGAAGGCTGAGTCAATCTTGAGCCAGTCAGGATCGAACTGCTGGCAGTGGGCAGAATTAGTCTGCAATACTGCATTCTAACCACTGCGCCACCACAGTAAACCGGCATAACAATGCCCTCAAACATCTTGAGCATACCACAAAGTAGGAATCCACCTAGGCGTGCAGAGAAATGAACAGTAATTAAATTAACTGAAATTATGGAATTAGCAACCTTTTTCTAACCGCATCATATGTGCTATTAGTGAACTGATAAAAAAGAGGTTCCTGAATTTCAAAGGCCAACTCACAAGGATATCCAATTTTGCAGACTCTTTTAAAAACAGCTCTGCAGTTGATGTCTTAGAATGTTATTAATAACAGGGAATGAAATCAAGGCAAATAATAATGGATAAGTGTCAGATAAATACCCGGGCAAATATTAATCTGGTATTCAAAGAAAAATTCATCCCTGAGAATGGGGATAGCAATACTTGCGCCTATACCAAAGCTATTGCTGTAATAATATCCTATTACCAGAAATCCATTAAGTTGTAGAGATGAAATTGGAAAAGAGATTGGATGGACTTTTATGTTCCTTGTTTTAAAAGATGTGTATCACTGATACACCCAGGACAAGAATTCCAGGCTGGACTCTTTAACTATCAAAGAGATTAAAAACATAATGTTAAACTTTTGAGCAGAGTACAAAGAAAGAGTTTGTAGCGAAATGCAAAAAGGTACTTAGCATTCCTGAATACTCCTAAGGACATTTTGAGAAAGCGAGAAGCTTATCTAAGTTGTGTAGAATTCCAGCCGATATATAGGTATTGATAAGAATGATCCCATCACAAAATATTTTCATACTGTGCTAGCGCACATAGTACACACCCCATTCCCTGCAGTATCTGGGAGGATTAAACTGCTTCCAATTTTTCCTTCCTCCCCCCCCCCCCAAAAAAAAAAAAAACCCAGAAGAAAATGCATTGTCAATCTAGAATAGAGGAAAACCTGGATTTCCCATAAGGTTTTAATGCATCGAGAATGAATGAAATCCTTGGTAGATCCCATTTGAATCAACCCTATGCTCTGTGCAAGAATTCAGATTAAAACATCCCGTTTCATCATCGGACTAGGTGACATCATGAAACAAATTATCTGCAGGAAACCAAGCATGCTCAGAGGACAGCCCCACCCTGAAACTCCACAGTTAATCCTGAGTCATAGGTATTCTCTACTATGAAAGCATCTCTGTCAGATGGTTAATTTAGCTTATCCTGGTTCTACTATCATTCATTCATTCATCCATCCATCCATTCATCCATCCATTCATGCTTATAGTTACCCATCTCGGTAACTCTGGGTGGCTTATGACTCAAAAAATATATTACAGTTTAAATACTAAAAGATTTTAAAACAATAAAAACACTAAAACCAGATTAAATATACGCAGGAACAAGATGCTTGGCCTGTTAGCAATATAGCCAGGAAATGGGTTTTATCTCTCCCTCTCTCTGATAGATAGATAGATAGATAGATAGATAGATAGATAGATAGATAGATAGATAGATAGATAGATAGATAGATAGA
>JANHFN010001754.1:130532-141696 GCA_032468175.1 Toxicocalamus goodenoughensis | reverse complement strand
CTGAAGATGCACGCACACAGGACAATCCCCAAACACCTCCCCATCCCCCAAAATTTCCCACCTCCTAAAAACAAACAGGCATTCACACAACAGACCGATCTGTCTTTCTGTCTGTCTGTCTGTCTATCATCTATCTATCTATTCTCATAGACAATAGTTCAAATAGTTCAGTTTCAGTAATTTATCACCTTCTCTAACATTTTTACTAAAAATCTCTTAATCCCATATCTCATGTTTTATCTATTAGCAAGTAATAAAGCCTCATTATTCAATCATAATCAGCAAAGTTCCACGAAGAACTACTAGAAGAAACATATTGAAAAATTAAATCTTTAATCCCTTCAATAATGTCTTACAAATTAGGACATTCATCTCTTCTCAGAAACTCCTTCATATGTTTAACACTTTCCTCCTCTTTTAGCTTATCACTTTCTCTAAAAATACAACAAAAAAATCATTTCCCTATAACTGATCTATAAACAGATCTTCAAAGTCATGCCATTCAGTCCTAGTTAAAAAAAAGATTAAAACCTGCTAGAAAAAAAACCATATACCTTTTAATCTTGATCAAGTAAGCCAACTTTATAAACATTCTTGTTCCTTTAGAAGTCTTGATCTTTATACCTTTTAAGTAATGTCCTGAAAAGATCTTTCATTTCCTTTCATTCTGTCTTTATCTTTCCTCAGGAACTCATTCATAAGTATATGAATCTCAGGGGAATGCTAACACACAGGGCAGACACTGGGACAAAGAAAGCACTGAAATTTCTGGACATTGTTATGAGGATGCACAATGGATTCTAGAGAACCCAAATAAAGCTAAAGTTTCCCTATTTCTTATATTGTTGCCACAATATAAATGTTATGAATCTACTGGTTTGCACCTGCAATAGTGCTGAAGGTCTATGGAGATTCTCAGTCACAGGTCATGGTTGTCTCAAAGATGCTATTTCAAAAGGCAGCTTCTCATCCAGTTCAGAACTGAAAAAGCTTCTTGGATAGGAAATAAAACATCTTCAAGGAAAAACAAAGTCCAGTTGCCTTTTTAAAAAGCACCTTTGAGAATAGTGCTGAAGATTTGTCTAGATATTTTTTTGTTCCAGAACAAGAGAGTTTGAGTAAGTGAAATGTGTAAATCAAGAAAAAATATATTGCCAGACAACTTTGTATTTCTGATATCTTGGAATGATAAAATTATCTTTGCGAAATATTTCAGTCAAGCAGCTAAGCAATTAAGTAATTTCTCTTATGAAGGCATTGTATAAAGTTACTTGTGTCACAAATGGTGGCCCAGCGGGTGACATTATTGCCATTAAGATCTAGTATTCAAAGAGATAAAGGAAGTAGATGAAGGTGAGAATAGGCAGAATTATATCCTTTTCTATATAGGGAATACTTCTCTCAGTTTGAAGGTCAGGAATGTTTTGTTGCTGCCTGAAACCACAGTAATTTCTCTTGCTGACTTAGGATTTATAAAAGACTGTGCAAGCAATAAACCTTTCCTTTAAAAGAAGACAGCACTGAAGATTACTTAACAAAGCCACTTTAAATTATTGATATGTTTTAAATGCTGAAGATCAGAAAAAGATTTGCACACCACCAGAGTTTAGATATTCACTTTGTCCTCAGTACAAATACCTGGAGCATTAATTCTAAGAGAGGAATGTTTATTCTTGCTGATTTTCCTCTAACTCTTTTTAGCAGAAGAGTGATAGAAGGGGTTACCTACCATTTGAATCTAGTTAGGGCTCTGGATATTGTACATCACTCTTATATATCAGCTGTAGCTAGCGCTGAAAGGTTACTGGAATTACACACATTGTGCACTGTGGATATTGAACTACACTTTGTGTTTTATGCTTCATGCTCTGCTCACCCGAGAAACATCTGAAAATGAATTTCCCATTCTTTCACTGCCACTGCCAAGATTGTTTACTTGAAAACTAGATTTGATATTTATTTCCTTACTTAATTATTGATCTTGTACAGCTGCTCCTCTCAACCTGCTGACTCTAGATGTCTCACTATACAAAAAACTTTAAAAACATTAAATGACATAAAACCTCCATATTTAGCCAAGACCCCTAAAAGGCTATCTCCTTGTAAAAAAAAACATAATCTAGTCCCATGTTTTTGAGGTTTTCTGGAAGATGAAGCCTAAATCAGGACCAATTTTTTTGATGTGGGGAATGCTGTTCCGTAGGGCAGTTGTGACAGAGAAGACATATACACATATAGATTCATTCTCTTATAAATATGAAGCCTCTACATTTACCTCACCTTCTTTCTGAAAAGAACAAAATTCTGGAACTTATATGGGACTTCTGTAAGTTCTGTTCTCTTTATCCAGTGAACATAAAGTCTTAAACTGTGATTTTGAATTGACTTTTTGTTTTCTCTTAAGTTGATAGTCATGGATGGGTGAATGATGGAATTAAATTTGCTGTCAGTGGGAGAGACTATATACATCTCTAAAAGATAAGTAATTCTTGAGCATTTGCTTTGATAGGCACTAGTTGGCAATATATGTGGCATTTTAAATTAAAAATGGCAGATAATCCTTTGTAGTAACATCTAGAAACCTTTATATTTTTGTACCCAGAAATAATTTAAGTGGTTTCTTTACACTTTTATTTTGAGAAACTTTTTTTCTCTAAGTGCAGGCCTGTCAAACAGGTGGCACACAGGCCAGATGCATCACACCCAGGCCATGCCTAGCCCGGCCCTGCAAAGACCAACAAGTCGTGATATGTCACAGTGCATCATGTGATGCAATCAAGTTTGACACCTGTGCTCTAAGGAATTGTGTGATGATATAAGCTAAGGTGCTTCTTCAATTAAATTCATTTGTTGTATTCATTTTAAGTCATAACAAAATACCAGAGTTAAAGTAAAATAATGACTGACCATTATTAAAATATAGCAGAAATCGCTGAACCTCAAGTTAAACTTATACAGCATTATCAATATAGCAATTAAATATCGATAAAAGGTTAATCTTTTAAAAAATAAATTATTTTTCGCATCACTACAGCAAAATATGCAGCCTCCATAAACAAAACCTCCTTGTTTAAATTTATTAAATATTCAGTTTTGTGTGCATCAGGCTAGAATAATTTTCCCGTCAAGAGGAGTTGAGATGCTTATTTAAGGCTATGCTATATGAAATTGTAGAAAAGAGAACCTTATTTTCAAGGCAACGGTTAAAAGCAGAGGGTTATCCACTCCTAGAGACAGATGGCACTAAAGTGATAACCTCACCAGTGAAGCAAGGCAACAAGCACTTATGAGGGGGAAGGATAGATGAAGCTGCCTTATAGAGAATCACATTATTAGTCCAATTAACCTAATGTTTCCCTCTCCTAGGAGGAGTAGCTTCTATAATCTCAGGCATATGTCTTCACCACCCCTTTTAACTTTTTATGAGAGATGCCAGTGATTAGCTTAGCAGAGAGGTTGGCTGTGACAGGTTTGCTAAATAATGCAGGGATTCAAAGAGATAATATCTGAATATCCTCAAACAGTTCTGCTGCATCGTAATTGTTTAAAGATGAAAATCACCTGGAATACATATTCTTTCAAAGGATTTGGCTTTCACACGCCCTATTTTTTTAACCTTAAATCAGGGGCAGGCAGATTTTGGGCAACTAGAAGTTGTCTTTTCTTTTGTTTTCACCTTTTTGCCATAGATACTACAGTAGGTGACACAAGGCCACCTAATCTCATGTGGATATAGCTTTTTTGTTTTGTTTTGTTTTTAATCAAGTAAGATATGTGGAAGTACATGGGAGGATTTTAAAAATAATTTTGGCTACAACAAGCCAATGTAATGGCTTATAAATATGTTTCTCCCCCACCCCCCCAAAAAAATTAACATTTATATTAAATTGTAGTTCTGTTCTTTAGCAGCTTGCTGATGAATTCTGGAAACCTAATTGCTCACAGTTTGGGGATATTAAAATTGAATCTGGGGCACTGTAGTGGTGTATGGCCTGCAGCATACTCATTCTTGACTAAATTATTTGGGTTCAAATTACACAAAGGACTGTCTTTATCTAAACCAACCTGTCTGCACTATAAGATGAAGCACAGACTGCATTCTAACATGTCCTTCGTTCAGAGCTAATAAATTGTAAAACCTAACAGAAATGCCTTCAGAGCAGAACAGAGCTTGGAAATTTATTGCCAATCAACATTTCCTCCTGGAAAAGGCTATTCCAGGCCTCTGGAAGCCCCTGGATCCTAGCTGTTGATGTGGTTGACCACGAAACCTATGGATTTCCTGGATATGCAGGGAGAGTCAGTTGTAGGGGAGAAAGTTTAAATTCTAAGTGCTTCAATATGAGATGCCCTAGCAGCCAGCTTTCTTCCCTATCCCATGTAATATCTATCCACATGAAGCCATTGCAAGAGATAATCTGACTCAAGTAAGCCATCATCAACATATTGATGACACTGAACTATTTATTTCTATCTTGGGACAAACGGGTGATGGTGTAGAAGCCCCTCTTTTTGTGCTCTAGATGGGGAGGAACAGTCTAAAGTGGAATAGCTTTCAATAGAGAACTCTACTAATTCTAGACCAGTATTAATATTGATTCTACATGGAGTTTATCCTCCTGAAAGACCGAGCCTGCAATATGAAGGTCTTTCTGAATTCAATTCCTTCTGGAAAACTGATGGAAGGGATGGCTAAAAACATTTTTGCCCATGATTGGTATGACAACAGTAACCTTACATAGAATGAAATGAAATTAAAATGGTCAGTTATGACCTTGTCACTTCTTGTTTGGACTACTGTAATTTATTTCATGTGGGGTTCCCCTTTAAAAATTACATGTCCCAGAAACTTAAGTTTGTGGGCTTGTACATATACTGGGCACTCTCAATACTAACACATAGTAACACATATCGTTTATATGGAGATTCATTTGCTACCTATGAGATTCTAAATGCAATTCAAAATGTTATTTTATTTATAAAGCTTTATAATGCTTAAGGCCCATCAATGCCTTTTAAGAAGCATGATATGAAGTTACATATAGGTATGCATTTTCTGTGAGATTCGCCTCCTGTGGAACAGCCTGCCAACTCAGGGTTGGATTTACTTCAAAGTGCTTCTTGGTAGTTTATTCAGCTTAAATAATTTTTATTAGGACTACTTGTTCCTAATGCTAGTTATGCTTTTGCAGTTTCATATCTGGTAGAGATATGGAAAGAATCAGTTGGCACTCCTATACTAGTCGACTATGTTAATAGGAAGCTGAAAAAGATTAATGACATTGATATTAATTACAGTACTTAGGTAACCTTTGAAATAACACATTTATTCTTGTAAATCCAGGGAGGATTTGAAAAAAAAAACTATGAAATTAGCTTCCAAGTTGAAATCTTCCTGCTATTGGAGATGCAGTTTAATAATTGATGTGGGCTTGTTATTTTATAGCCATATTTGGGTCTGAAGTTCACATAATTATAACAATTATAGATTGATCAGAGCAATTACTTGGAATCCGTTAAAACATTAAGAATTATGAGATTTATTCAGATTAAGTATAAGTATTCTATATTATATTATAGAATACTATTAATACTGACAGCAGTGATTTACTGATATGTATTGTTGATCAATATTTAGATTAGTCACCATCTAACAAAGGATCAAAGAAGAGACAAAACCAATTTGATAAAATTTTCACAATAGTTTTGTTTATAAATATAAGTTTCAATTTATGATCTAAACCTTTTATTTCCATCAATTTTAATATTATATCATACAATTAACTCAGCTAACTCAGTTAAATCTTGTATGTAACCAGCATACAAGAAACACTTCAAATAAATGTATCAACAACAGGTTATATTTCATACTTAGGATATATTTCCATAGCTAATCCAGAGATCCACAACAAGGAGTAGATTTTGGAAGGTGCTAACAAGAAGAAAGATGTGCCAGGCTACATGCTAATTGGCCATGTGTTAGCTATAAGTATGCTATGATTGAAGCCCTAGAAATAAGAGCTTGTTGCTAGATAACTGAATTAGGAAGAGCCTCATATTAGTGGGAATAGCTGACAGGTGTCAGTCAGCATAGCAGCTGTATACCTGTTTGTATTAGTGTTTAGGATGTGGCTGTGAGTGAGAAGGAGGATGTCAAAATGGCAGTTGGGGTAGTGTGATTGACAAGCATGTACAATGGAATAAGGCTTCAGTTGCCTTGATATGACTGCCATCTTGTCCTCTTTGAATTTTCTTGCAGTGCTGCTATTTTGCTGAAAGTTGGTTAATGGGAGAAGAGAAGACAGTGACATATCAAAAAATAAGATTAAAGGAGACCTGGTGACACGTGGTTAGAATACAGTATTGCAGGCAAACTCTGCCCATAGCCTGGAGTTCATTCTCATGGAGCTCAAGATTGACACAGCCTTCCATTCTTCCGATGTTTGTAAAATGAGAACTCAGATTATTGGAGGCAATGTGCTAATATTGTTAAGTGCCCAGAGAGCATACTGCAAAGCACTATGGAGCAGAATGTAAGTCTAAGTGCTGTTGCTATTTCTAAATAGATCCCCTTTTTTAAAAAAAAAAAACTTTTGTTTATATTACATAGATTTGTGTGGATTCAGTTTGTGAGTATGTAGGTTTGCATGCTAATAATCTTGTAACTCTCTATTTTTGCCTTCAGTGACTCATACATAATAATGATTTTTGCATCACTGGAATTATAAAAGAAACAATTAGCATTAGCTATGAACCAGCAAGAGGTTTGTTGTTGTTGGTTTTTTTGCTTTGTGAGGGTTTATTCATTCATGGGGAATGTTTTTTTAAAAAAACGTTGTTCTTGCCAAGTATTTACAGAGTGGAGCATAAAGTTCAAAGGTTTAATAATTTTGTGTTAATAGTCATATAATTCATTATCAAAAGAAAATTGTCAAAAATTCTTTATAAAACACCAGTAGACATTTAAGCAATGCTTTTAATAGTAGTAACACATCTATTTGGGGGGTCATCTTGATTTAGTTTTCTAATCTCTAAATAAATGTTCTTCCAAGCATTTATTTTTTTAATTTTGTGCAGTTGAGCTGGGGCAATGCTCTCAGTGGAACCTGAATGGCTTAATTGCCATCATTATCAAATACAGTTCCGCAACTAATAATTTTAGATCACCAGCTGATTGCTCAGGGAGGTCAGCAAAATGCTTTCACTCATATATTACTTTATAAAATGCTTTATTTGGCAATACACATATGCATACACATAAACACACACACATATACATACATATGTACATACGTACATACATACATACATATACACACAATCATCTGCTACATGATTCTTTATCTCCTCAGAAAAGTAAATTTTAATTATAGCATTTGTTGTTTAGTCTATATAGTGATTCCCAAAACAATCAGTTTCATGGGAAAATAGCACTGATTTATACCCTGTGTAACAACATATCAGATTTATACTGATTTTTCTATATTAAACATTAAACTCCTACTATTGATGAATAGTTTAGGTCTCAATTATTTCTCAGATAAATGAGGTGATTAACAGCCATGTTCTCCCTTAACTATGAATAGTGGAAGGGATGAAAAGACAGACATGGTTGTATGAAAAACAGAGGTGGTGGTGCCAATTTGTGGGATGTTGCCTTAATAGTGTATTTCATGGTTCAAAAAGAGAAAAGAAAGTGTGGAAAAAAGAAAGTTAGAGGAAACCAGATGTCACCTAAATTAAAGATGTTAATTAAAGAAATTAAAAGTTTTAATTTCTATAGTCATATTGGTGAATTCTTTAACAAAATAAAATCATAAATGTGGAGGGTACACCTCAGGTCTATAAGCTGCATTGGCGTAAAATGCAAGTACTGTCTGTCATTTATAAAGCCTTTCATGTATAGGTTATTTTTTGGGCCAGTTTTTTCTACCCATCCTACTAGATCAGGGGTGTCAAACTCATGTTGTCACGGTGTCATCATGTGACATATTGGGACTTTTTTCTCCTTCGCTAAACTGGGTGTGGGCATAGCCACTGCATGATGCATCTGGTCTGCAAGCCACGAGTTTGACAGCCCTGCATTAGGTCTAGCAGGAGAAGCATGCTGTTGGTCCTATCAGTTAAGGGATAGCCTTAACTGATAGGACCTAGGAACTGTGCCAGCCACTTTTGTTGTTTTGCCTGCCCTTTTCTTTTCCCCAAGATTTCCTATGCTCTTTGGAAAGCTCTTAAAACATGGATGCATTCCTGGTCTTGGTGATTACAGTGTTAGAGTTCCAGTGTTATTACTGTATTTTTCTGCCTATTGACTCCTGCACTGCGGAAAAGAGACAGAACAGGTGGGCAATGACAAAGACAGAAGAGGCGGGGTTCAGCAATGTAAAAGGACCCCACTGCCACAGCCCAGCTCCTATTCACAAAACAACCAGCACCAATGCACAAACATTTCCACCCAGTTGTGTTTTTTTGTGGGGGGGGGGGAGTGTGGATTTTGGTGTGCAAAATACAGTATTTGTAATACCAGTTTGGCTCCTTGGCTGTTTAAGTTTGATATTACAGGTAGTCCTTGACTTATGACAATTGAGCCCCAAATTTCTGTTGCTAAGCAAGGCAGTTCTTAACTGGTTTTACCCCATTTTACAACCTTTTTTTGCCACAGTAGTTAAATGAATCACTGCGGTTGCTAAGTGAATCATGCAGGCCTTAAGTGAATCTGGCTCTCCCCATCCCATTGACTTTGCTTGTCAAAAGCCAGCTGGAAAGGTGGCAATTTGTTTCACATGACCCCAGGACAGCACAATTGTCATAAATACATGCCAGTTTCCAGCACCCAAATTTTGATCACATGGCCATGGGGATGCTGTAATACTTGTAAGTGTGAAATAAGTCTCTTTTTTCAGTGCCTTTGTAACTTGTCACTAAATGACTTGTTGTAAGGCATAATAAAATATATTATTGCATTATTTTCAAATGCTGTAAACTGCTTAGTTGCTGTTGTGAGATGAATTGTGTTCCATCTGATAATGTTCCAATCAGATCTATAGAATTTTATTTTTAAAAAACCAAAAGCCTATTTCATGTTCAGAAATCTGTTTTTATCAGACTAATCCTGCTTTTCCTATTCTTACCTTATCCCAGTATTTTTACAACAAGATACATTTTATGGACCCAGTTCCAAAATGCTATCATAAATTATAAATTCTTACAAGCAAAGACCATTTCCAAGCAATATAGAACACCAATTGGTGTGCAAATGGCATCTGATGAGGACATGTAATGAAACATTTGTATTGGTGCATATTTTGAAACAGAGTAAATGAACATGCCTTCCCCTCCATCAGCACAATCTGCTATGAAGCTGCTATTTCAATTCGTTTTGTCATTCCAGTTTCATAATAAATTATAGATTGTGTTACATACTATGACCAGTGATTCAGAGTTTCACAAAGTAAACTCAGAAATCAATAATTTAATTTCATGAAGATAGAAATCTGTACTGAATTTTATTTAGAAAAAAGCATAAAAGAAAAAAAATGAAAAGAAAATTATGTTAAACTTCATGAGTTCCCTAGTTTAATTGTAGACAAGGAAGCTAATTATAAGCACATAAATTTCCACACACATGCACACAATGAATCTTAACAACATAAGAATGATGTAGGATCAGACTACACAATTTTCTTCCAACAACTGTTTTTGTGAGCTATATTACCTCTAATTCATAAAAATTATTTAATCAGCTCCTAGAATCTTAACCGTCACAAATGTATCTTTAAAAAAAAAACAGTTTTAATTTGCTTTTTTCATCAAGATACTTTTCATAAGGTCAGGCAGCCATTCAAGTTATTATATCTTGTAACATCTTTCATATTTTAAATATTAAATAATTTAACTTGAGCTATATGTATTTGTTTCTATTGGAGGAAAATAGATAGATAGATATTTAATAACAAATGTCATACTATTCTGTGACATTTTTCAATTTCATCTGTATGATTCTATTTTTGAAGATTGAATTAAACCAAGACCACACAGAATCATATTATCTTGTTTTGTTTTTGTTTCCAAGCAAAGCTGTTTCAAAGACTGATTTAATTAAACCAACAGTTGGACTCTGGTACCTAAAATCCTTCCAGCAGCATATACCAGTGGTGGTTTTTTTTTTCATAACAGTCCAAGCTTAAGATAACCAATGCTTTTGTAATTTGAGAAATGTCAAATGTGGGGGATATAATTTAACAAGACATAGTTGGCTTTAAAGTGGTTTCCTAGAACTACCTATCCATAATATCAATACACCAAATTCTTTCATTTACATCCCCAACATAGAAATGCCAACCTTTCTAAAACATAGCTTGGGATCCAATAAAGAATATATTTTGCAGAACAATATTTTGATGAAGTAATAATATTTTTAGGGTTTAAGAAATATTCCTATTATTCCTGAAATGTGAAGTCTGGGCAATATGGACTATTCCTGTTCTCTATTCTACATGTCTTAGATACTTTCTAAATGTTTTTTTGTGAAAGTTTTAAATTTATAGTAAAAATACCTTGTCAGTTTAGTCTCGTAAAGGCCTTCTTCAAAACAACTCAATACTTCTGAAATGTCAAAGGCCATCAGAGTACATTGGGGCCAAATAATACACATAACAAATGCCTTTTAATTCCATATATTTAACCTTAACTGAGAGATCTTGATAAACTGTTCCTTCTATAAAAAATGACCAATAATTTATTAATCTGTTTAAAATATTCGAGTGAAAACTTTACATTATATGCACTGCTCTGAAAACATGTATCAATCTCGATGCAAAATTCATGTTCACAATATTCTTCCTAACAGGGTTCTGTACAACCAGATATATCGAACTTGAATTCAGGTTGGCGGGGGGTAGAGATAATGGAAGGATAGCTTCTTTGTATACATTTGCATGATTTTCTTTCTTTGGTAAACAAAATGTTAATATTTTCAAATGAAAATGTAGGTTTGCTGCTTCACTTTGATCTCTGTTGTATTAGAGTGCAAGCTTCAGGCACTGGTTTGCCTAGGATCCTATACTGTAGCAACTTGGTTTGTACACATGTGGTTGTGATATTCCATTATCTTACTGACTGAGCTGGTAATAAATACAGGCCATGAAAGAAGAGTGGGGAGGGA
>JANHFN010001754.1:110431-124783 GCA_032468175.1 Toxicocalamus goodenoughensis | reverse complement strand
AAGAAAGAAAGAAAGAAAGAAAGAAAGAAAGAAAGAAGGAAGGAAGGAAGGAAGGAAGGAAGGAAGGAAGGAAGGAATATGAAAGGAAAGGAAGAAAGGAAGAAAAAAGAAAGAAGGAAAGGAAGATGAGAGAAAGAAAGGAAAGGAAGAAAGATGAAAGGAAAGGAAGGATAGTAAGAAAGAAAGAAAATAACGAAGAAAAAAAAAGGAGGAAGGAAGGAAGAAAAAAGAAAGAATGAAAGGAAGATGAGAGAAAGGAAAGGAAGGAAGATGAAAAGAAAGGAAGAAAGGGAAAAAGAAAGAAAGAAAGAAAGAAAGAAAGAAAGAAAGAAAGAAAGAAAGAAAGAAAGAAAGAGAAAAGGGGAAAAAATAGGAGGAAAATTAGACCCCCGTTACTCGCTTGTTTCTGACCTCTTTGCAAATAAAAGACCAAAAGAAATTGCCAACAGAAGGAGCGTAAATAAAAGCTTTAAAACGCTTCTTTAAAAAAATCAACAGCCTAACTAAAATTTCTGCAAGCCACAGAATTTCATTTTTAATGTGGGCCGGTGTGTTTACAGCAAAAAAAAAAATGACATTAAGTTATCTATCTTCTCCTTTCCTTTCCTCATCCTCCTCTTCTCTCCTCTTCATCCCATTCTATCATCGTCTCCTTTCCTTCCCTCCTTTCACCTCTCCTCTCCCATCACCTTTTCTTCTCTTCTCTTCCCATCTTCTCTCTCCTCCTTTCTTCCTCCCCCCATCATCTTCTCTTCTCTTCTTCTCTTCTCCCTCTTCTCTTCCCCTCCCTTCCAATCTTCTCTTTCTCACTCTCTCTCTTTCTCTTTCTCTCTTCCACTTTCTCCTCTCCTCTTATCATCTTAATATACTGAGTTACAATTTAGGTGATTTGAAAACAATATTCATGTGATAATAATTCATTGCAGAACTCAGGTTTCCCTAACTCGATATATATGACAGCTATGTTTGAATAAGTGAAGTGGCTTCTTGTAAATGCAAATTCTAAAGTTGGAAGCGCCTGGCCATACGCCCTGTGGCTCACTTAACAACTGCCGTGATTTAACAACCGTGACAAGATAAGGTCACAAAATGGGATTAAAACTCATTTAATAACTGTCGCACTTAAGAATGGAAATTTTGGGCTCAGTTGTGGTCATTAAGTCGAGGACCTCCTTCCTGTACACCTCTGAAAGACACAATTCTTGCACACAAAAGCCCCATTTTTTGCCTCCGTTTGGAAACACCCCCCATCCCATTGACCCCCAAAACAATTGGGGCTCAATTGTCGTCGTAAGTCGAGGACTACCCCTGTATTGGACATACGACCCGAATCGAGACCAAAATTCCTGTTGCTAAGTGAGACCGTTATTAAGTGAGTCACATGGTTGTGCTTTGGCCCATTTTACAACCTTTCTCGCCACCGTTGTTAAGGGAATCACTGCTGTTATTAAGTGAGTCACACAGTTGTTAAGTGAATCCGGCTTCCCCACGGACTTGGCTGGTCAGAAGGTCGCCAAAGGGGATCGCGTGACCCCGGGAATGTTGCGACCGTCGTAAACACAAGTCGGTTGCCAAGGGTCTGAATTTTGATCAGACGATCCTTGGGAATGATGCAACGGTTGCAAGTGCGAAAAACGTCCGTTAAGTCCCTTTTTTTCCAGCACCGTTGTAACTTCGGACGGTCACTAAAACGAATGGTTGTAAGTCAAGGAATTCTTGTATCATGTTGCAGGACTGAACTCCACCCTCCACCCCTGCAGTGTTGTCTTAGGAAAGAGGGATCCAGTTTAAGGAGTGCTATGGCCTGCCGGTGGCTGGCAGAACTGGCAGCTGAGTCGGACGGTGGTGAGGAGGAGCCCAGGCCATTCCTGGAGGCCGAGGAAGACTTGGACGAGGGCTCTGCGTCAGAGACAGAGATGGGGCCAGGGCAGGCTGGCAGTCATCAGCTGCCTTCGGGCTCGGACAGTGTTCTGACCCAACCTGGTCCCAAGAGAGCAAACACAAGACAAAGGCCCCCACCTTTTAAGGTTTCATCCACCAATTCTGTTTCTTCACAGATAAAAGGCTGCTTCCAACTAATTAGCTCAGACAAGAAAGAGCCTGGCCAAGTTGTTTGTCAAGGCTGCCAAAAACCCAGAGATAAGAACTAATTTACAAGGTTCTCCAAACACGAACTAAGATGTCCACCAGTTGAGCTTCAGAGCTTCTTTGCTGTCTGCAAAGAACGCTTTTTTCAAACCTGGCTTTTATCCTCTTGAGGGAGGGGCCATTACCTTGCAGCCTCACTCCTGAGTCGCCTGTGCTGCTGTAATTGTTCTGCAATCCTTCGTGCACGTACACTGGGCACAGGCTCCTCGGGAACGTCCTCATCGCTGCTACCAGCCCCCACAGTCTCTGAAGGCAGCAGTTCACTCCTTGATGGTCCTGGCCCTTCAACAGAGTCCTCGCTCTCCTCAGCCATCCACACCGGCTGCCGGCTAACCACAACAAAAGGGGAGGAGGGGGAGGAAGGGTATTCAGGCTTGCAAAATTCTGTTGCTCTTGGAGGTCATCCTCAATTTACAGCTGTAATTGAAACCAACGTTTCTGCTGCTAAGCAAGACAGTTGCTAAGAGAGCCGTGTCCCATTTTACAACGTTCCTTGCAACAGCTGTTGAGTGAATCACTGCAGTTAAGTTAGTCACACGGCTGTTAAGTGAATCTGGCTTCCCCGTTGGCTTAATTCGTCAGAAGGTCGCAAAAGGGGATTACGTGGCACAAGGACATTGCCACCGTCATAAATAGGAGTCAGTTGCCCAGTGTCTGAATTTGACGGGGCAAATGCTGCAACCATTGTGTGATACGTCATTTTGTAGTGCGAATGTAACTTTGAATGGTCACTAAAGGAACTACCTGTATGGGTTTGTTTGTTTTTTAATTTCAAGAGCAGTGGCTCTTATTGCCCCACCATAAAATTTTGCAAGGCGCAGTCTATGTGTCTCTCCTCCCAGCAGGATTATTTACTCCCACTGATATGTTCCAATGTTGTCACCTGACATTATCAAACATTGTTATGTCTGGAGCAGATCGGGAGTTGGGCTGTAGGATTAAAAGGAGAACAGGTGGAAAGAGTGCAGAGAAGAGCAACCAGGATGATTAGGGGACTGGAAACTAAAACATATGAAGAACAGTTGCAGGACCTGGGCATGGCTAGTCTAGGGAAGAGGAGGACCAGGGGAGACAGGATAGCAATCTTCCAATATTTGAGGGGCTGCCACAGAGAGGAGGAAGGGGGTCAAGCTATTTTCTAAAGGGCCTGTAGGCCAGACAGGAATAATGGATGGAAGCTGAACAAGGAGAGATTTAACCTGGAAATAAGGAGAAACTTTCTGACAGTGAGAACAATAACCAATGGAACAGCTTGCCCCCGGAAGTTGGGGAAGCGCCATCACTTAAGATTTTCAAGAAGAGATTGGACCGCCATTTGTCAGAAATGGTGTAGGGTCTCCCGCTTGGGTGGAGGGGTTGGACTAGATGACCTATAAGATCCCTTCCAACTCTGATTATCTAAATCTGTTAAATATAGGACTTTAAAACTGATAACCAGCACCTTGAATTTCACCCAGAAAATACTGAGAGCAAGTCCAGCTTCTGCAGCAGTGATGTAATTTGGTAAAATTGTAGGGTTCCCAGAAGTATGTGCACTGCTGCATTCTGGATCCACTGCAGTTTCTGAATAGTCTTCAAGGGCAGATGCATGTAGACTGCATTGCAGTAGACCAATCAAGAAGCAACTAAGGCACGAGTGACTTTTCTGCATATGGACTTGAGGATAACATAAGGATGAGATCTGGAATATATATTTTAGATTAGACAGAGACTTTTGTTGGTTGTTCATATCCATTGATGATTCTTATTTTGGCTGCCTTTGTTAATGACTGAATGTTGAATTGGTTTTAATAGTGATTTTTGAAATGCTGAATTAGTATAAGATCATTTTTATATGCAGTACTAATCAATGTTATTCTGAAAAATCATATTCAAATTGATGTGGCTTTTTAATGTCCATATATATTTAGAACAGTGTCGAGTTCTCTGCAGGAGCTGCTTCACTTTTTCGTTAGTTTACTTTATTGTCATTGCACCTTGTAACAAAATCAAAGCCTTTTCATCAATTCTAGAAATTACCATACAATCTACTCCTACTTTAAATAGACCAAACATAAAACTGTCAAAGATCAACAGCACCCTTCAAGTTGGGTCTGATTGACATCAGTGTGCCTTTCCCTATTCAGCAACCAGAGATAATCTAGCATTCTCTTAGCGGCTTTTACATTTCCTTCACACAAGTCTTATGTTTTTTGGCAACTTTTGGCAAATTAATGTTCAGTTCCACCCCAAAATTGTTTTATGTATAACTGGTGTAGATGGTATTAAAATGTAAGAAAAACACAAACACTATATAGTACAACACAATATTACTTCTTTTGTTCTATGGATATTTCTGAGAATCAGGCTGGTCTCAGTTCGAAAGAAACCATTTCTGCTTTATTTTTATGACAAATATATGGTTAAATATATGGCTGTTGTGTGAGCTGCACTGGCTGCTAGTTTGCTTCTGGGTCCATTTCAAGCTGTTGGTTATCACCTTCAAAGCCCTTTATGGCATGGATCCACAGTATCTGAGCTAGTCATCTTGCCCCAATGAGATTGACCCATCTCACTTGCTCCAGCAGAAGAGACTTACTTCAGATTCCATCTGTCAAAGAATTTCAGTGGGCAGCGTCCAGAGCTTTTTCTGCTGTGGCCCCACCCTCTGGAATATTTTCCCACTTGAGGAGAGGTTGGCCCTGAACACTTCCAGCCTTCTGGAAAAGTCTTCAAACTTGACTCTGTTGGCTGGCCTAGGACCCCAATGGGGTGTTCTCTGCTGGGGGATGGTTATACCCACATGTAATGGAGAAGGTTTCCATCCTCATATTACCCGTCCTCTTGGTTTTTAGTCTCAATTTAATCTTTGTTAATTGTAATAATTTTACATTATCTTCTTATCGTTTTGTAAGATATCCAGAGTTGTTTCAACAGTGATATGGGTGTTATATAAAACAAATAAAACAAAACCCATATACTCAGGGAAAACAGAAATAACCTTTCTGATCTTATGTCCAAATGAGGATTCAAATTGCTTTGAAGGGAATTTGTCCATTTCTTCTTATAGTATATTGCATTTGAATATCTCATAGTCTTTCATTGAATTTGCCTCATTGAAATTGCATTTATTACCAGAGTTTGCTTGTGATCAGTAAGTAGGCTTTGGGTGATTGCTTGTATTCATAATTGATTAAAAGGATATTTCTGAAATGGCATTGCATAGAAACAAATTTTTTACAGTTAAATTACTTGCTTAAATCATTGTCACCATTTATGACTGTCAACAAGTAAGGATTAAATTGCTTTTTCTTTCTCTTTTATTTCACATCATTCTTTCTTTTGGCTTTATACTTATCTTTTCCATTGATTTCCTCTTCTCCCTGTACTGCTAAGCAGCTTTTTCTCTCAGCCCTCCAGAGCAAATGAATTGCTTTTCCATCCTAGTTTTTTGCTCGTTGAAGAAGCAAATACCTCTGCAGAGGGTGACAGATTCCATTATCCATCTTAGCCGCTGAATGTATCACCTTAGTGCTCCTTACTGCTCTGTTTCCACTGCTTCTGGCTGAGGAAAAACGTGGGCCCTTTACCCAAGTGTGGCTCAGTAACACAAATCTGACTACAATTTGCTTCCATAAAACTTCTGAACAGTGAAGTTAATCAGCTTTTCCAGTAAGGATCTGAAAAAGAATTAACTCAGTGTTCAAAGTGCTTGTTAATTCAATCATGCAATTGCTTTACTGTATAAAATTTTATGAGAGCCCCAAGTGCAAGGAGTCAATTCTTTTAAGAAGGAACAGATAAACTATAAAGACAATGTACTTATCATATTTCTGTATGGAACCAAATTCATACATTGAAGTCTCATCAGAGTCTGCTCTATCATGTGACCTAAAATGACACTATGAAAAAAGGGAACAGAACAAGGGATGGAGTAGAGATGCATGGTTTATTACTGCTCAGAAACACAGTCTTTTGTGGATTAAGTTCTGAACTTTGTTTTCTATTCTTACAAACCTTTGAGCCTAGGTATCCTTTCCGAAACACAATCACATCAAAACGACAAAATGGGCATGGTAGCACTTAAGCCACCTATAGTTCTCTTAGATAACACTTGCATAACTTTTTGCTGTTTATTTCAATTTTTAAAAAAATTCTTAAGTTTATTTACTTTTATATGAAGTTGAAGATAAAGCTCAATAACTTTTCAAGTTTGTCATTTTGAAGGTTGTACCATATCTTTAAAATGGCTAAAAGTCAATTTCTGAAATTGATTGGAAAATGGGATTGTGAGCTTACTGTGCTTTAAAAGGTTCTGCTGCAGCAGAAAGTAAGTGGGCTAATCCCTTCATCTTCTGGCTCTCAAACCTATGCAAAACTGCTGTCTTGTGGTCTCCTTGTAAGAAGCAGCCATCAGGGGCATATGTGGACAATCTCCCATCTTCTCCTTATTTACTTGCCAGTTCCATGCCCCTTTCCATGGTTGTTGGCTCTATTTTACAGAGACACCTTAATTTGTCATACCTCTCCTTGAAGGCCAGCAAAATGAAAAGGAGAAGGAAATGTTTTTCTACCCTTACTTCCAGCTTCCTGCTGTAATGGAATTTGTAGATGACCTTGGGGAAAGAGGGGAAGACATTCTGCCAAGGAAACAGGATAGGCAGGAATGTCCGGTGACTTAATGGACACACACACACACAACACACAACACACAACACACAAAAACACCTGTAGGAAGGACCCACTCTAATGGATCAAATGGTGGCACAATGTTTGCATTGTCAGACCTGTGAGTTTGTGTTAATGTTCTTTTACTTTACAATAAATTAGAATTAGTTCATCTTGTCCTGTTTCCTGACTGGCTTACCTGGGAGGACTGACAGTTCCTGGCAGAGGATACAAATAAGTTATTTCTTTAAATAAAAGTTGCAATCATAAAATATATTTGATAATGTGTTCAAACATAAAGAGATGGTTCTAAACAGAACTCAACTGTTCTGATGTATATGTAAAGTTTATAAAGGGAAAGAGTTATTATGAAAGTGTATCAGGAAAAAAAGCAATGCATTTTCTTATTTTTCTCTGTTTTTCTCCTCAATTTTTTATACCACTCTAACATTTCCAGAAGCCCAGGGCAAAATTAATTATTAAATACCTTGGCTGAAACATATTGTGACAGTTCACTATAGAGGCCTCCATGGAAATCTGTTAAGTGAAGACAGAGGTTTTACACAGACACACATATTTATTTATTTAAGCTACTTCACTATTCCCACTTACTTGGGAGAAATCCCTACCAAACTCTCTGAGAAGAAATATTGATGGTGACATCACAGTTAGAAAAATGAGTGGCATAGAAATGAAGAAAAATGCAAACAAACAAACAAAAAAAACTTTATGTATCATATTTCTATTCTTATGGCCATCTATCCTTATGGCTTTACAGGAAATGTACAACAGGTGAGACTGCTGTAGATTTTATATGGTGGTGGTTAATAAGGGGTAGTTTTATTTTGTTATGACATAAAACTGGAAAATAGGCTTTGTTAACCTTCAGATTCTCTTCCTTCTTGTTCTCATTGCATCCTGACAGAAATGCCAAGGGGCTTCCGGGTTGAAAAATTAGCTGGTTGACATCACCATTGCCTAGGGAATGCCCAGTTGGGGGTTCTTTTCATGTCCCCAGCAGGAGCTGGAATGAAGGAAGAGAGCTCACCCCACCCCGTGGCAGCACTTAGGTCTCGAACATAGGCTTGCTAATCTCCAATCCAGCATCCTAACCACATCAGCCACCTTGCTCCCTTTTCCTTCTTATTAAAGTTATTGTGATGTTTATAAATCTCAATAGCTTTTTTATGTAGTCATGCATGATGATTGCTAGAAGTTGTTTGTCTTTAAACTTAATTTTGTGCTTATTGTTTAGCAACACATGTTCTAAATTGTCACATTGTCCTAGCCAGCAATATCTATCATGTACTTTTATTCAAGTGTTGGTGATCAGAGTGGACTTCTGCCACCCTTAGATGTCACCCTTAAATCATTTCTTGGATTTTTCTCTTTGGTTTGTCAATAGATGTTTAAATTGTGCTCCTCTAGTAATTTTCCAGTTTGTCTATAACCTTTTCAATGTAAAGGAGATACACCTTTGTGATTTGTCCTAATATTTATATGTAATGTTATTTTGATTGTTGGACTGCATCGCCTGTCTGATCTCACTGACAGAGTAACCATTAGCCTGTCAAGGTATCTCAACTCACTGATAATCTTTCAGACTCACAATCTGAAATATTACAGAAGCCTAGCACCATCAGTGAGAGTTTCAATGATTCTTTTCCTTCTGGCAGGGAGGATGGTTAGACTTTTATTAAAAATAATGGTCAATATGTCTTGATGTCAGTATGCTGTGCAGTGTATCTTGGTTTATGATTTCTTGTTTTAATGATGGAAACATCAAAAAAAATGCAAGCTGGTCATCTTTTTCCTTTGCTATTGTGAATGGAATATTTGGTTGTATACGATTTGGATGCTCATTTCATTTTTTAACTCCAGATTGCAACTGTGTCATCCACATCAGTGGTGAGATTCAAATTTTTTTACTACCAGTTCTGTGGGCATGGCTTGGTGGGCATGGCAGGGGAAGGATACTGTAAAATCTCCAGTCAAAGGCAGTATTTGCCATTTCTCCGAACTACTCAAAAATTCCACTACCGGTTCTCCAGAATTGGTCAGAACCTGATGAATACCACTTCTGGTAAATACATGTCAATAATCAAGAACCCAAGTTGTGATCATGTGACCATAGGGATGCTGTGGAAGTCATAAATGTGAGGATAAGTTGCAAGTCACTTTTGCCATTTTAACTTCAGATGGTCACTAGTACATGGTTGAAACTTTAGGAATACCAATTCATTAAAAGGAAAGAAATAATTATAATGGTTTTATAATAATATTGGTAGTTACCATGCTACATTTTTGTTGTTTTGCTTATACCACACCTAGGTACGAGTGTCTACAAAACAAATTCTACTACAAGAAATATTTTAATGGCCCTCTTGCAAATCTTAATTTCTGAACAGGTTCATAACAAGGAAGCCATAGTTGGCTATTAAACAATTTACGACTTTAAATGTTATTTACAGGCTGAATTTTTCTTCATTGGTACAAAGTGATGTCTCTACCTTAGCATCAGGTAGCAAACCTATTGCTGCATTTTGTACTTGTACTGTACTTGTACTTTTGTACTTGTGTCACCTTCTGGAATTTAGCTTTAAATATTGCTAGAAGTTACCATTCTGAACTATTTTCAATGCCCACATGCAAAATGAAACATTACTTTTCCTGTGAAGCATTCATATAGCCCAGGTACAAAAGCTACACTTGGGTCAAAGAGTGACCTCAAACTGTATTGGGGTGATTCTGGGTTCAATTATTCAAACGAAGTGCACAAACTCATAAAGCCAGTGAATGGCGAGATTGTATAACACTTGCTGCCAAAGTTTAAAAGTCACAGAATACACTGTGAAACCCAGAAGTAAGATGCACCTTGTCCTTTACTGAGCCTGGGAAAGGGTTTGTGAGATGCCAAGATGCCAAGGTGGAATGTAACATGATGCTGTCAAATCCACTGTGGCTGAAATAATGGCTGGTGAGGTGTGAATACAATGGTGCCCGGTCTTTTCTTACTGTTGTTCAGTTTTCCTACAGCATTTCTGCATTAAAAATAACTTTCTGAGATAACATTGACTCAGTCATGGTGAACATCAAATCTATAAGCAATCTGAAATATTTTTTTTATTTCTTATTATTGTTACAGAGGGTTTTATGCTGATTCAGTCAGCAAGTGTCTATGAAAGAATGGGTTTTCCCCCTTTTATAAAGGACAGATGACCTTTATGGGAAATTCAATTAAAAATAACAATCTACATTTTCCTGGCTCATCTAATACTGTGGATAGTAATGACCCATTCTTAATAACTTTAGACTCTCTTTGGGATACACTTCAGGGAACAAATTTTCTTATCATTAATAAAGGATTTCATCTTTTAGTGGTTCAATATATCTATACTGGAAAGAAAGACAGAACTAATAATAACTTCTATAGTTACTCTTTAAAGGGGTTAAGTTAATATTAAGATTCTTTGGTAGATGTTAGAAGTACATTACCATGGAGAATCCATCTTCCGTTTGTAATTTAAATCCAACATTCATTACTGTTTCTGGATATTTTTGCTATGCATTTTCCAAATTCTGCCTTAGTACATCATGGGTTACCTATCCTTTCATGGATAAGAGCAGTGGTGGTGCAGTGGTTAGAATGCAGTATCACTGGCTAATTCTTCCAACTGCCAGCAATTTGATTCTGATTGGCTCAAGGTTGACATAGCTTTCCAACGTTGGTGGGATTCAGTCAGTCCATACCACTTCAGGAGAACCAGTTGTTAAGGTTCTGAGCAGTTTGGTGAACTGGTTGTTGGAAGAAATCATTAGGGCAGAGAACCAGTTGTTAAATTATTTAAATCCCACCGCTGCCTTCCAGCATTCCACTGGTCAGGAAAATGAAGAGCCAGATTGTTAGGGGCCATTTAAATAGATAGTTTTAGAGGATATTTATAGGTTATTTGTAAAAAAAAAAGTTTGGCAGGCCATTATTGCTTACTATATGGCAAATATGCAGAAAGCATGTTGGGAGAGAGAGAGTTAGAGGCACAGAGAGATACAGAAAGAGAAATTGTCGCTGACTCTTGGCAAAAAACAACATCTGAGCTATCATTTGAATGTAGAGATTGCCACATGCTTAATCATGTATTGATTGTTTTGAGTCCATTTATAAAAATAGGAAAACTTCTGCTTGGGTTTTAGAAATAGGGACAGATTGACATCTATGATTTCCATGAGGATATTTTAATAACAAAGATTTTAGATAAGGAAACAGGTTTTCAAACTTCTACTGCTGAAAAAAATAGCTGAAGTTTCCTGATGTTTTCATAGCAATTGCTTATAAGTGTGCAGGTGTGTACCTGGAGAAGCAAGTCAATTATTCTGGAATTACATCTCCAATAATAGATACATAGTTCAATAAAATTGCCTCTTAATATTGTACTTGTAGTTTAAAAAAAATTCTAAGCTTGCTGAAATGAAGGCTACCTGATAATTTATTCCTTGTAACTTTAAACAGAGCTAATCCAAACATCCGAGATGACATTACAAGGTGTTTTTTTTTAAAAAAATGGGTATCTTTGAAATATCCCAGAGGCTTTGAAATGAAAATGGTGTGCAAAATTACATTTTCAGATGCACCTTTAGAGCTTAAATTTGATTGGAATTGTTTTTAGAGATACACTTCACTTAGAAATAAAGAAATATGTAAATGGAGAAAAGCCAAATGGTTTGTAATTTTCTGATCATAATTGAAAATGACATATACGTAACTCTTGACTTACTACCATAATTGAGACTTGACTTTTGGTCATAAAGTTATAAAGTGAGACCATCATGTGACTGCATCACTTAGCAATGGGAATCTTGGCAGTTCCAGTTCTCATTATTAACTGAGAATACTGATTGTTAAGCAAGTGCCCATTCTAATCGAAACCATCTTAAGTTTAGTCCTTCTCAGTCTTCAACTTTACTAAGGTAAGGGATTGCCTCCAACTTCCCAGATATCTATCTCTTGTTTGTCTTTACTCTTTGGCTGCCTGAACCCTGCAATATGTGGCTCTGGGGCTGCTTGCCATAATCCGGGAAGCTGCAGACACTTCAACCCAGTCTCAGGCACAGTTGCTGTCACTATCCTGGGGTGGGATTAAAAATTTTTAACAACTGGTTCTGTGGGTGTGGCTTAGGTGGTGCACATGGCTTGGTGGTCATGTTATTGGCTGGGCGTGGCCAACTCAATATCATTCACATTGAGGCACGCATCTTCTCGCCTAGCTTCTCGTGACTGTGGGGATGCTGCAACAGTTGTAAGTGTGAAAAATGGTCATGCCACTTTTTTCAGTGCCATTGTACTTTGAATGGTCACTCCACACAAGCAAAGTACCAGCAAAGGAGGGGGAAAAATTCCAGAGATGTTTCAGAGACAGGAAGTCTAGTCCTGCCAAGAATGTAATAAGGGTTAACGGAGAGGCAATTTCTGTAAATAACACTAGAATGTTTCCTTCCTGCCTTCCTTACAGGATTAGGCCAGTAATTTCTTCTAACAACTGGTTCTCCGAACTGCTTAGAATGTTAAGAACCGGTTCTAGAAAATAGGTGTGAACTGGTAGAATCCTACCCCTGGCCTCAATTATGAAATGTTGATGATGATGTTATTCATTCCGTTGCATCTGACTCTGGGTGATTCCATGGACTAGGTCTCTCCCCATCTTGCCATGGTGGCGCAGTGGTTAGAATGTAGTACTGCAGGCTACTGCTGACTGCCAGCTGCCCAGAACTTTGGCAGTTCGAATCTCAGTGGCTCAAAGTTGACTCAGCCTTCCATTCTTCCAAGGTCGGTAAAATGAGGACCCCAGGTTGTTGGGGCCAATAGGCTGATTCTGCAAACCACATAGAGAGGGTTGTAAGGCATTATGAAGCAGTATATAAGTGTAAATGCTATTGCTATCTTCCAATCTTGCACTATTTCTTTGAGTTTCTATATTCTCTGGTTGGTGTCAGTTTTGATGATGTCCCGCCACCATTTTATTTGGCAGCCTGGTTTCTTTTTACTGCTATCTTTTCCAAACAAAATTGCTTTCTCTGTGTGACATGGCCAAAATAAGTGAAATGCAGTTTTGTGATTTTTGCCTTCCAAGTGACATGTCTGGTGTTTTGCATTCCAATATTTGCTTGTTGATCACTTTTGCCAGCTAATAAATAAATAAATAAATAAATAAATAATAACATTTCATTTCAATAAATAAATTTGCATTTCAAAAAAGAAAAGAAAAACAAAGGAAAAAATAAAACCAGGAAATGTCTCCAAATAGGTTAAAATTCTATCCCAAATGAGTTAGATTTTACATTTTTTGAACGCAATCAGGGATATGGCCAGACTTATCTCCACAAGGAGACTATTTAAAAAAAAAACATGAATTCCCACTGAAAAGAAATGTTTTCCTTTATATTCTGAAAATGGGGCATTAGAAGCATTTTTCCCCTAAGTACCCTAGACTCTGACTAAAGAAGGTGGTGCCAAATTATAAAATGGGTTTTATAGGTCAATGCCAGCATTATAAATTACATTGGAAGCTAATCAATAGCTAACCTAGGCCTTGTATCAAAGGTGTGATATTGTAACGATATATGGAAAGGATCTTGGGAGACAGAAGACTCAAAATCTAAACTATGGTCAGATAAGAGGAAGCTGAGCCTGCAGAAGAAATGGGGAGATGGCAAATGTCTTGGAAGGGACTCTGTTTGGTTTCCTGGACTATAAAGGCAAGAGGGGGGACATGCAAGACACTGTTAACATAGCCTTACATTAAAGACAGCTAGTACTTTGCGATGTGGTTTCTTTTTAGACAACCTCACAAGGTTGACAAATATGTTCCAAAGAATGGGACCAGTTAATTAGTAGACCATTGCATGTTGCTACCTTTTTAAAATATATATATATATATATGTTATGTTGTTCATTAGGAGTAAACTGATTACAGTAAAGTACAGATGCAGTGAACAAACTAATGAATAAATGAACTACAGCTTCAAGCAGTCTTTAAAAGAAGCCCCATGTAAAGTATATTTCAAAGGGCTAATTAATGACAAGTTATTATAGCATAGACTCTTGTGCCAGATAAGGTCACAACTGGTGAAATAGCTGGAGTGGAGCAAAGGCGCCTTAGGCACAGTTCCTGGTTTAAAACTTTAAATGTTCAAAACTTGATTTTAAGCTTGAAATGATTGTAATGTTATGTTTGGAATTCAATATACACTAATATGATTTTAGAACAGCTGTTTCAAGCTTAACACATTTTTGAATGCTTGGAACAATACCATAATTTTCAATAAAGTTGAAACAATTTTGTTCCAAATTGAAAACAAATGCTTTGGCTTCAAGCCTTTCAAAATTTAAAACAGTTTGAAAACTTTATCAAAAGAGACAAACTAATTTTCCATATTTAGCTGGATATTTTTTTTTTGTTGGAAGAAATATCCTTCTGGGTTCAATTCCAAGTGGGGAAAAAGACACTGGTAACATGGAAGCCGCCTGGAAATATAATTTATTGATGAACAGGATCACATGCC
>JANHFN010001754.1:78710-90588 GCA_032468175.1 Toxicocalamus goodenoughensis | reverse complement strand
TTCGGGGTGACCATAGCCCCAGGATCAAACGATCTGGGGCACTCAGGCAAAAGAGCCCAGGCGGGGGTTACGCAGTCTGCGAATCCCCGTCTGGCTTCGAAGCCCTCAAAACCGGAAGCAAATTGGCTTAGCCTTTATGTGTTGCCACAAGTCTCTTGTAATTCTAAAATACTTCCCAACTTATAGTGCTTTTAAAGAACCTGCTACACTCTAATTAAATTAGTTTGCTTGCTTGAGAATTACTCTGAAAGTAAACAGATAGCATCCACTATGCCTCTTCTTTATTTCCTCATTTCTAATTTTTTTCTTTTATTTGAGACTAAGCAATATACCTTTGACATTACATGAAGCTAGCTCACAGTTTATACAGCTTTTAGTTAATCCCAATAAGGATATTGCTATGGATCAGCACAGTGGCCTACATATTCACTATGGCATATATCATCTTGTAATGTTTATGATTTTTAAAATAAAAAATAAAAATAGAAGATATCAATAATCTTCTAGCGCAAGGTCACATTCAGATGTCTACTAGCTCTTGTCTCCTGAATATTGCCATATCTTTTAATCTTGTCAGAATGTGGAACCTCATGATTCCTCAGTCAGAAATTATAGGAGGTACGAGTACCTTTTTGTGTCATTTGGTAAAGCACAGAAAAAGCTTTAAAGGGGATTTTTTTGGGAGCCATATTCCAAGTTCATAAATAATTGGCTGCATGTATACAGTGCAAATTAAAAACTGCCTGGGAGGTTTATATATCTAGTTGCTGGATTTTCACAACGTCTCATAAACTTTAATATTTATGTCCAAACAGAATGTTCTAAAATAAAAGATCACTCAAAATACCACTCCAATAAAAATATACGTTTGTTCCTCATATTTTAAAGGAGATATAAATGAAATGGGAAAGTATACAAAATAATACCTTTCCAATGGAAAATTAAAAATCAGCAGTAAAAATTTACCTGCCTGGTACCATTGTCACCTGAAATGAACCTGAATTTAAAATGTTCCCCAAATAAGAACTAGGAAAATTAGACAGAAAAAAATTACAGATACAAAAACTCTCTACATTTCCAGGTTTCATAACTTTGTCAACCATAATTTTGGTCTTCTATTGAAACCATTTCTAGATATTTATCTTCCACACCAACCATGTACTAGGAATTAAATATGGATCACTGCACTTTAAATAAATGTATACAGTGTATACTAGGGTTGTCAAACTCGCGGTGTCATGTTGTCATCACATGACGTATTGTGACTTCTTTCCCCTTTGCTAAAATGGGGTGTGTGTGGCCATCATGTGATGCATCCATCCCACGGACCACAAGTTTTACACCCCTGGTGTATACAGTGCATTAATTTTAGGAGTGATCCAGATTTGGATATTGCAGTGGTGTTGCAGGAAGAGATCACAAACTCTATCTTTAGAATGGTATGAACAGCCCAGTTTGCTTTTCTTCAGCTTTCATACCAAAAAGATGTATGGATGTTACATTGTGTGATTCTTTTGTGTATGTGGTTTTTACATGAGATGCAATGGAAATCAGGTACATTTCTCGCAGATACCTGACCCACTGTTCTGAATGTTCCTTGTGTAGACAGAATGGTGAATATTCTTTTCTGTTAGTTTCTTTGGTTAATAAAGAGATACCCAGACAGAAAGATAGGCAATCAACAATTTTGATTTGAATTTAATGTCTTAACAAGATCCCTTTTATTATCCTGTGTCAAATTGTGATATAGTCTCTGTTCCGCATAAAGATAAAGATGTTAGATGTTTTGCTGTTGTGAATTATGAGCAGTGAGTTTGGGGATTAGGGGGCAATGAACTCACATATGAGAAGAAAGTAAAACATGATTCATTGAATAAGCCCAGGCAAATAACAAATATTTAAAGGGAAAATATTACAAGGAAAAAATAGAAAAGGGGGAATCATCAGTCCTTTAGAGCTTTCCTCTTCCTGACAATGAATGAAATCTCATAAGACTAACAGGATCCAAGGTGTGTTGAGGTTCTGCCTCTAAAAGCATTTTCAACCTTTTTATGATTATTTCAATGGTTTTAATTGGAGATTTCTATTGTTTGTCTTTGCTTATTAGAGTTCAGGAATGATTCTTTATACAGAGCCAGCTTTGCACATTTACACATTCCCTCCTTCTTCCAAGTGGCTGGCTATGTAATATACCTAGCTGAATTGTGCTAGGAAATGAAAACTGGATAGCCAGCTCATAAGAGCTGCGGTGGCACAGTGGTTAGAATGCAGTACTGCAGGCTGCTGCTGCTGCCTGCTGGCTGCCTGCAATTTGGCAGTTCGAATTTCACCAGGCTCAAAGTTGACTCAGCCTTCCATCCTTCCGATGTCAGTAAAATGAGGACCCATATTATTGGGGGCAATATGCTGACTCTGTAAACTGCTTAGAGAGGGCTGTAAAGCACTGTGATACATAAGTCTAAGTCAGTAGTGAGATTCAAATTTTTTTGCTACCGGTTCTGTGGCCATGGCTTGGTGGGTGTGGCAGTGGAAGGATACTGTAAAATCTCCAGGCAGAGGTGGTATATTTACTCAAAATTTCTACTACCGGTTCTCCAGAACCTGTCAAAACTGGCTGAATACCACCTCTGGTCTAAGTGCTATTACTAGAAGAAAATGGAAAATATGCACTTGCTTTAGACAGGTCTAGGCCCTTAAAATTTTCTACATAAAGGAAAATCAGTACATACTACTACCAAACCATGTTCTTCATTATGACAAATATTTTACATAAAAGCAATGTAATATCAGAATTTTAGTTCAGGTTCAATAATAATATTCTTGAAGATGCATGGTGGTAAAGACAAAGTTACTCAGGTTGAAGTATCCAAGAAGCTCTGTTTTTCATTGCTAAAAACTGTAACTGCAGCTGTAAAGGTGTCAGACATTACACATGAAAATATGCATTATATATAATAGTGTGCAGTTTCTGCACTCATCCAAATAGCTGGAATGGAAAATATATGGAGAAAATGTACAATGGAACACTTAACAAATAATTTATAATACAAACACCACATCCTGATGAAAAGCTTTTAACTGACTTTTAAAAATGAAAATACCTACAGCATGTATTTATTTGATCATATAAGATGTTGATTTCCTGGGAAGTTATTCAAGCAGACTGTACAATTATTATAGTTCATTATTACATGAAGCTGTAGCATGAACATGAACAGAAGATTATGTTGTGGATAACATTTGAAAGACAATTTTGACTTGATTACTTGAAAGGGCAGCACTTTGCCAAATACACTGAAATCTGGATATAAAATTTGCACTGAGACCTTGTCTTTAGTCTGAAAATCTTTTATTAAATGTACAGTATATGTCTCCCAGAAGCACTGGGAAATTGGGAGACATATACATTTAATAAATTATTAGTAGTTGTCATTTTTTCTATCAACAACTGACAAATAACTATCAGCAACTGACAAACAAAAATAATTGGCATACTTCATAGATACTAATTTAAGAAACTTTTGGTTGTGAGTTTCAGCAGCACAAGACTCATGTTATCCTAATCTTCCATATCCATATAGTAATGTTTGTTTTTCCAGCAATTCAGTGGGTGAGCAAGCAGAAAGGAGAAGCAATGATATATAGTATCACCATCTAATTCTCTGGTGTACTTGAGATAGGCTTCAAGGGTATTCTCCCAGCCTTGTGACCTACTTTTTAAATTAATGTCTATCTTCAGCCTTAATTATTCAATAGCAGACAGATTCTTCTGGATCAAATCCCCAGAATCCCAGACTTTATTGCTGACTTATCCTAAAAAGAAAGAAAGAAAGAAAGAAAGAAAGAAAGAAAGAAAGAAAGAAAGAAAGAAAGAAAGAAAGAAAGAAGAAGATATCACTGTTTCAAAGTGTTGTAAATAGGTGCTCTGTTGCACGCAGGTATTAAGGAATTAAAACAATTCCCCTCTTGAGATTTAGAGAAAGCATTGGTTGTTCCAGGAAGCCATTTGGGATTGCTGTGGTTGCTCCGCAACAGAGTAAGTGATTAATTATATTATTGAGAGGGTGTGCAGTAGGATTAATGATGTTATTACATATTTTGCAATGCATGATTTTAATCCTTTTTGCCAGTGCAGAGCATACATAGCTTAGAGTCAGTTGTAATTGAAGCAAGCATATAAGCGCAAGCAAATAAATAAATAAATACAACCTCCATGATTTTCAAAGTACCTTAGAATTAAATCTAGTCTACTACAAATATCCATTTGATTTTTTTTTAAAAAAATTTTTACTCTCTCCATGTATGATTCTTCTTCACAATGAAAAGGGATGTTATCTCCCAGGTATAAATGGGAAAGGTCATTGTATCATTTAGTCCAGGATCTTAAATAACCTACATGCACCTCTGGACAAAAAGATGAAAGAATACTTTCCCCACATTTTTCTCATTATTTTCATCTTTCTTTGTACTTCTGTCTTTTATATTGGATAAACTAATAAAATATTTGAAAATGGGGGAAAATAAACTAGAAGCATTCTGTGAAAACAACAAATTATCCAGCTCTTACTGAATCGGTCATTAATTTGGTGGTGGCTGTGGTGGTGCAGTGGCTTAATGATGCTGAAGGTGCCAGCCAGGAATGGTCGGCATCAGTTCAAACCCAGCTCCATAAGATGGGTTAAGCTGCCTGTGATGACCCAGGGCGTGGCAAGAAAGCAACACAGCTAGAGAACAGATCTAACTCCCCTTTATTGCTCTAACTTTGCCTACATGTTTATTACGAATCCTGGAGCAAAGCTCTCACACACCTTCAACAGCCTCTGGATGTGAGTAGTCCAGTAAACCAGGTTAGCCAAACAATAACCAGAGCAAGAAGTTCACTAAAACAGGAAAACTGAGCAAGCCTCACAAGGCAGAGCACAGTAATCTCTAGGTGTCGGCAAGTGCACATGAAGTTCCACAGATTCAACACTTGTTCCTGACAAGTTCCGCTCCCACCAACATCTCCTTACATCTTAGTCCCCAGGTGTGCCTTGTGAAGGTGGGGTGGGGCACTCTCCTCCCTCATAGCCAGCTCAGCCTGTGTTGTTCTTCTCTTCGTGCTCTAAGATCAGGAGGGGATGATCCTTGCTCTTCACCTGAAAGCTCTGTCTCTCCTGCTCCTCCCTGTCTGCAAATCTTTCTAATGCTGAAAAGCCCTGCCCGGACTGACTCTGTCCTTCCACAGTTTCCTCCAAGGCCAATGGAGCTGCCCTCTCGATCTCTGTCAACTCTTGTTCCAGCTCATCTTCCCCCGCAGATTCCGATGGGGGTATGACACTCCCGCTGTTCGCTCCCTGGTTCCTATCCACCCAGCAGTTTGAAAGCATCAATATTGCAAGTACATAAATGGGTACCACTTTGGTGGGAAAAAACCTAACTGCATTCATGTGTGCAGAGAGAAGAAGCCAGCACTGGTTGAGGTGAGATTGCTGGAGGAGCCCAGAACAGCCCAGAACAGGCTGCAGCCCTGTTAGCTGTTAGCCAGCTGGTATAAGCTAATTCACCCCATGCAGTGCACCAAAGATCAGCATGCAAGCGCCAAATAGAATGAACTAGCAATTTAGGACTGCATTGTGTCTAATATTTGTAGATTTCTATGACACTATATGCCATAATTCTAAATAGTAAAATAATAATTATTGATGGGTTTTTTAATTTTTAAAAATCTTATTTTTTAAGAAAAAAATAAATGGTAGATTTAAAAAAATTGTGGCAGCATCTATATGTGAGTTGGGTGCCTATATCAATTTGTAGACAGACAGACAGACAGACAGAAAGAGGGAGGGAGAGAGGGAAGGAAGACTTCAGTGAAAAATTTAATTAGCTTTAATTGAATTTATTTATTGAGTTTTTAATTGTCTTTATTAACCCGTCTCATAAAGTTTCAATTCACAAAGGACAATTGTCGTAGTTTTATTATGTTACTTCCCTTTAAAATACTTTACATTCATTATTACCTCTCTCCATGTACTATCGTCCATTGATCTCAAGATTAATCTGATGGGTGGAACAGATATAGTATTTACAGCTGTAAAACTTGGGAATTGAAATTCAAGGACTTTTCTTTTAAAAAGAAATGAATATACAAGATTTCTGTGCAAATGTAAGTTGCCTGAAACAAGTGTTTTAGGGAACAGATGGTTGCCAAGTCCCATAAATATTCATGAAGACTTTTATTTCCATATGTTTTCCCATGGGAAATGCCATGCTTCAGCTTGCATGGCCATCAAACGGAGCTCTATCTGCTATGTTGCAATATAAATTGAAAGAAAATATTGAAAAAAGCCTTTCTCATTTTTGTTGTGATATTTATTACCCAACAGCTGTTCTTTAAAAATCTTGGGCACAGATTTTATCAGGCCTAATAGAGGCTGAAGTTTCAGAGATAAGTAGAATTTTTCATTTTCAATTTTTCAGTCATGCAGATCCTGTAATTAAGCACAGTTTACAATTTTGGAATGCATCAAATGACTTGCCTGCATCATATGACTTTAAGGATTCAGTTCTCTTATTCAAGATAATGAAAGATATATTTTATATATGATAAGAAGGAGGTGCTTTTTCATGACAGTGTGAATGTCCTGCTTCTCACAAATATTAGTTGTCCCTTGAAAGAATGTAAGAAAACTTTTATAAAATATCAATTAAACAGAATTTCTTTTTATAAGCATAAAAACATTGAAGGAAATAATTACAAATAAAATTGAAGCCACTCGTCCATAGCAAAAGATCTACAAATGCATGGGTTCAGAGGTGTTATTCAGCAGGTTCTGACCAGTTTTGGAGAACCGGTAGCAGAAATTTTGAGTAGTTCATACCACCTCTGACTGTATCCTTCCTGCCTCACCTGCTTTATTGCAGCAGTTATCAGAATTTCTAAATATTAAGGCCCTCAGGAATTAAAGTTTGCCATCCCTCTTCTATATTAGACTGCATTTTGTCTGATTTGTGCTATTTCAAGTTAATTCAGAAAGCCAAATTTATTTGATTCAGACATTTGATCCAATTTTTCAAAAATCCTGATTTAATTGGTAATCCAATTATTTTTCAGACTGATTTCACCAATTCAGATAGGTGAAAACCTATCAGTCTTCATTCACAGAAATTATGTAAATCAATCCAAATTGATTCAATCCATTTAAATTTAGAAATCCAATTCACTTCACAGATGTAATCACCTTTGACTAATCAGATTTATGAATCAAATATTTGCTCATCCCTATTAAATAGTAGTTACCTGTACTATGAATAATACTCTAAATACAACTTTGTTATTTTAAAAATCAGAGAAACAATAAAACTCATATTAAGTATGATTGCAACATAACATTAATAATTGTTATTAATTGTTATTAGCAAAGCAAGATGCCATTCATGTTACCAAGTACTATTTAGCTCTTACAGATGAGCACAAATAACAAACACTATAAATTAACAAGGAAATTAGTAAAAATTAAATGTCCCACTTTAAATTAAATCAGGTTCTGAAGGTTTTAAGAGCTATGAATAGGAAAGCAACATGACATTAAGAAGTTTTTTCCAAAAGTAAATTTGACATGAATTATATAAAATGCTATTTTTTAAAATTTTTGTGAGAGCTTTATACAGCCTAATGGCAATCAATGTAAAGTTGCAATTAAAACTATCAGTTATATGAACAAACTATAAATTTCCCCCTTGGAAGTGTGAATTTGAGGTGAAAGGGGTATTTTGTTATTCTTCTTCTTTAAATAAAGTATAACCGAATAAGGTTAATGTTCCACCACTTGGTTTAATTGACAAAAGTGCGTGCTTTAATTAAATAAAATGTTCACAATTACAATGTATTTAAAATGAACATTATGATGAATGGGGTAGGAATAGAATAGAATAGAATAGAATAGAATAGAATACTTTATTGGCCAAGTGTGATTGGACACACAAGGAATTAGTCTTGGTGTAAATACTCTCAGTATAAAGAAAAGATACGTTCGTTAAGAATCAAGAATCATAACGTACAACACTTAATGATAGTCTTTAAAATGACTATAGACTTAAATAACTTAAAAGAGAATAGTACATGTATTTGAAGAGAATTGCTGCTAATATGAAAAAGAGATTGCTGAAGATTTGAAGAACTTTACAAAACCTGAAGAGGATATAACTGTAATTATTTCTGGACTTCTCATAAGAGAGGAGGCAGTGGCATAATACATAGGTTGGAAAAGAGATGTAAGGTCTAAGGTCAAAAACCAACCCAATCTAACCCACCTGGAAATGGGCATTGGGCATCTGTGACATTTAAAAGCTTGTAATCTTTGGAACACAAGCACAACAATGAGCATTCAGAATGCTTGTTGAAAAAGTTATGACGATGACTGACTCCTTTTCTTTACGTAGCATTTGCACTACATATAATAATGGGGAGTGAGCAGTTTAACTACATGGCCACCTTCTTTACTTCTTTGACACCCAGAAATACTGACCAATGACAATGATAGCCCCATTTTTTGGCAACAGATGTACCAAGGTCTTTGTAGTCAAACTTGAATCACAATATTTAAATTTTGAGAGTACATTTATTTCACCTTTAAGTCGTAAAATGGATAAATTAAACTTCTGGGAGGTGTAGGCCAACAATTTTCTATTAATCTATTCAATCCTTTAAACCAAATGAAAAAAGAAGCTGACAAATATTACTATATGAACTTCCTTGCCGACAGTAAATTTCAGCTGTTGAAAATAAGAGAGCGGTATCAAAACACAATATTTGGTGAGAAAAGAATTGTCCAACTTCCACCAGAGATGTCTTCTCAGCAAGTCTCAACCTCTTTGATTCCTGGCTTATTCCCATTCAAGTTTACCAGATGGACAGCTTTGTCCTGGAATTCTGTTATTATCTCAGGAAAGAGAAGAAAGGAAGAGTTGATCTTCCCATTCTTTTTTTCTGAAGTGGAAGAAAATATTATTAAAAGAAAATTGGGGATTGTGGAGAATGACTCTTCAGAAAATAATTCTGCAGGCAAGGTATTGGATTTTGGAAGCTATCTAGATAGTTTTAATAGTACTTAGGTCTGCTATTTCACGTTAAATGACTTTAATAGGTGTGTCTTTTTATTCTTGATTTCCAACCTTAACCCTCTGGGCTTTTTTTTAAATATCAACAATTTTCAAGTTGCTTTTCCAACTTTCATAATGCACAGGATGGCTTTAGACTGTAATTTTCACATTTACTAAAACAATGAATATATTTTGTAAGAGCTTTTAATTATTTCATAACACAACTTTTAACTTTTAAAACTCCTATAATAATACTGTCCAAATCCTATTCTTTTTCAATTTTTCACTTCCAGCTTCAAATAAGTGTACATTTGAGATATGAAATCTGCCTTTTTCTACTGTGATAAAGACCTCACCAACAGATCTTTGACTTTTTCAGACATTTTGGAGTGATTGATTAATACCAAATCTATAACTATTTAATTACTAAGCTCCAGCACACTTAAACCTTTCTGGCATATGCACCTGTTTAGAAAGATAATAAATGACTTGGGAGCAAAGATTTCACCCTCATAGATCAAAATGTAGCAGTAGAGTTGTTCTGCACAGATCAATACACTGTTGCTTGGAAGTTTAAAAAGTACTGTGGGTTTGATAAAACTGAGCTGCCAATCCATGAAAAATATGCAGTGGTATTTATATTTCTCTTCAGAACTGCTATCAGAAATGAGTCATAGTACTTATAATTACAAAGTTAAGATGTTATTGGCACACCTTCTTGCCAAAAGGCCTATGTAATTTTACCAACGTTTCCCAAGGCTTATTGAGGATGTCCTCTAAAGTGAATTTCATTCTAAATACATGGCAATGTTGAAGGATTATAATTTTTATCCAATTGTCTGCAGTATCTATGCTCTAGGAAAGCTTATTCTGCAGTGAATTTGTAAATTATTGCAAGATCACACCATCTTTTTACTTCAAACCAAACACATTTACCTGAGAGTAAGTTCCTCTGAACTGAGATAGTAAAAGTCCCTAAAAAACATATATTAACTGAGTGAGTTGTAGGTTAAGCATTTTCTGGGTTCAGTCCAACTCAGGTATCTGCAGGACAGGAAAGTTTAGCTTTATTACAGAACAGTCTTTGGTGCGTTCTGACTTGGACTGTCATCACCCATTAGTCATTTGCCTCAAATGCCATGTCAAAAGAAATGAGGGACTTTTCACATCAGCTCACTCAATTCTCCACAACACAAAACAACAAGGAAAAAGAAAAATGTAGAACACTGAAAAAGTAAGAACCCCTTGCCAAGGCCAAGATTTGATCTACCTCACCCATCTGACTCTCAGATGAAGAGACAAATAATGTAGAGCTATAAAGGCAAAACTTTGGGAATGATGTGAAATGATGACTGAAAGACTGCACGCTTTTGTTAAAGTCTATTAAAATGAGGCTTTGTTTCCTTCACATTACTGAGATGCTTTGCTTTGCTTTGCTTTGCAACGGGCTTTTCTCTACTTTTATTCCAGTTGTTTCTCAGCTTCTTGATGGCCATGGGTAAAGAACTACATCAAGGAGCTAAGCGCAAACTTAAAAGACAAAAGGACCCTGATAATCAATTGTATTAACTATCTAAACTTTAATTCTAAGTAGAAATGACAATAGTCTTTCAAGTCACATTAGCACCTAGCAATAGCACTTAGACTTATATTCAGCTTCACAGTACTTTACAACCATCTCTAAGCGGTTTATAGAGTCAACATATTACCCCAAACAATCTAAAGGTCAGCATTTTACCAGCCTCGGAAGGATGGAAGGCTGAGTCAACCTTGAGCTGGTCAGGATTGAACTTCTGGCAGTTGACAAAGTTAGCCTGAAATACCGCATTCTAACCACTGCACTGCATCATGCTCTTATACAACATTTAAAAAAATAGCTGTTCTTCCAGAGCCTTTTAAAATTTCATAGGTTACCCAACCTGAATAAACTTCAAAAAGGAACATAACCCTTCCCTCCTCACATCTTGGACTCTCCCACCAATCCCACTTCCATTGTCTTGAGTCATTTGCTCCACTTCTACACCTTTTTCACGTTGTTCTCCCAGCCAAAGCCATCCCAGCTGCTTCTACAGCCAAGACACCCAAGGGGGACCTGAATCATACCACGTCTACCTCATAACAATCATACTTCTGTTATAAATGTCCTACTTCTCCAATCCAGCCCAGAATGGGTCAAGATTAGAGCCAAGTCTAATGGCTGGAAGTCCTAAACAGATAAAAGAAATCTGGTACAGAAACCACAAACCCAAGACTAACCCAGATCCTGAAGAATTATACAGCTGCACATTTTGAATCAATACAAAAAATATCAGCTTCTGCATACTGCACTCCTGGCCCTAATCATCTATTTGAAGATTTATTTGCTTAGAAAACTTGAAAAAGGTTCCTTTCCTTTTTATTTCTATTTTTTTAATTTAAAAATATTCAATGTGCTTTATGCTATTTTTAAAACCTTGTGATTTTTAAAAAATGAAAAATGGTATGTTGATTAATGAATAAGCAGCTTATACTTTTACTGGCTCAGATGGCATAAATAATAGGAAATATGTGATAAACAGCTGGGTAGCTTTCAGAAGTGACCTTGTCAGATTCATATCAGAGACAAAAGTTCCAGCAAACAACTAAAATGTTGTTCTCAAAGCCATTTCTTCTGTAAAGATTGAAGCTACTGATATATAGGTTAAACTCAAAAAATTAGAATGTCATGCAAAAGTTCATTCATTTCAGTAATGCAACTTAAAAGGTGAAACTAATATATGAAATAGACTCATTACATGCAAAGCAAGATAGTTCAAGC
>JANHFN010001754.1:58533-69778 GCA_032468175.1 Toxicocalamus goodenoughensis | reverse complement strand
GAAGAAGAAGAAGAAGAAGAAGAAGAAGAAGAAGAAGAAGAAGAAGAAGAAGAAGAAGAAGAAGAAGAAGAAATAATACTAATGCTGTGATGATCAATCCTTTCTTAGTGAACACCTAGAAGCCAAGAGGAACAGTCCTCTCTGGAGCTCAGGTGGGCCCTCTAAAAGTCATTTCTTTCTCTTGAAAGAGTTCAATCCAGGTTTCTGATATCTATTTACAATATAAATAGTCCTTGGTTAATGACTGTAAAGGCAGGCATTCTGTTGCTAAGTGACATGTTCCTAAACGTCATGCTAACACTGTCAGGCTCCCATAATTATTTCTCTTTATTAACAGACTTCCAATCTTAGCCTGTCCTTTTCATCAGTACATGTAGAAGCTCTTCAGAAAAATTGTCACAGAACTTCTACACCTAACAACCAAGGACCCTTTGCGTATCTAATGTCCTTTAGATGCTGGAATTACTTAATCACTATCTATTTATCCAGCTAAGATATCTGAGTCATAGTTCAGCTTACCGGTAGTTCTCAAGCTAACAAGTCCAGCCAACCGGAAGATGAATAGTTGTCTGCCACATCTATTCATCTCCGCCCTCTGCCTTTTATCCCCAGAGCTCGGGTGGGACTTCACTAGCAGTGGTGGCTTTTCCGTCCCAAGGACCAGCCCATAGATCTCCACTGCTCTCCTCTCCTCTGCCTTCTGCGCATCCATGCATCAGGCACTGAACCTAGCTGTTCCTCGTCTTCCTCATCAGCCATCTCCAGACCTGGGGGCTGTTGACACTCCATCTGAGGGCTGATGGAGGGCCCAGGTTCCACCTCTATCTCTCTCTGACAGCTCCATTCCCTCTTCCCCCTCGGAGCTCCCAGGTTGCGCTGACTGCTGACCCTGACTCCCATGCCTCCTCCTCCTTCTCTGATTCGGTTGCTGGAGGGGCCGGCGACCGACAGGACACAAAAATGACTTATGACCATTTTTCACACTTATGCGTCCCCATGCTCATGGGATCAAAATGTGGATGATTGGCCAACTGCCTTGTATTTATGACTTGTAATTCAGTGGCCCACACAGTCTATGCTTTCTCCTAGAATGAAGAAAATCTTTAAAAAATATAGCCTATTTTAAAATCTAGATCCAAGTTATAAATTTTCATGAGAAAGCAGACCCCAATCAAGCCCAAAAATTTTCCTGCTAAGCAGGCTAGTTGTTAAGTGAGTTTTGTGACCTTTCTTGCCAACTTTGTTAAGGGAATCTCTGCAGTAGTTCAGTTAGTAATAGGGTTGTTAAGTGTCATGCCCCTGTTGGTCTGAATCCAGGAGGAAGATGAACGGCTGACAGGGAGTGGGAGTGTGGCTCCGTTGGTTGTGGAGGAAACTGGGGAAGGGCAAAGCCCGGCTGGGCAGAGCAGGGAAGAGGTAGAATAAGGGAGAGGGAGTTCAGAGGAAGACCATAGGCCCACCCCCTCTTCATCCGTGGGCATGCAGGAAGGAATGGAGAAGGGAGCAATGTGGGTTGCGTGGCTTACGGGGGAGGAAAGGGCCCTGATTCCGTTCATTAGCCACACTTGGAAAGAAAGTTTAAAAGAAATGCAGGCTGCGTGTGGCAGCTGTTGGGAGCAAACATGAGTTTATCTTGTGTTGACTTGGCTTATCTATGTTCCTGGTGTCTTCCCAACCATGCTGAGTTATTGCTGTGCCTTCTGGAATTCCTTCTCTTGCCCTGCTGAACTAATTACCTCATCTTGCCTTGATTGGACTTATAGTAACAGTTTTTGTTGACCACGTTTTGGACTTGATTCTCTGCAGCCCACAGCTGTTCCTGTGAGAGTTTTTCTCCAGCCAGAAGGTAACCTGGACATTGGGGACCAAGTTGGAGTTAGGGACTCTTATTGATTAACTGACTGTGTTGCCTTTGTGCCACACCCCGGGTCATCACATTAAGTGAATCCGGCTTCCCTCATTGACTTTGCTCACCTGAAGGTCACAAAGGGGATTGGGATACTGCAACCGTCCCGAGCCAAATGTCTGCATTTTGATTGTGTGACCACGGGGATGCTGCATTGGTCGTTAAGTGTGAGAAATGGTCGTAAGTCAATTTGTGGTGCTATTGTAACTTCGGTCACTAAATGAAGTGTCACAAGTCAAGGACCAATTATATTAGATCAGGGCGGTCAGCCTGCTGCTTTCAAAGGTTAGTTTTAAAAGCTTTTTGCAGGCAATTCAGGAATAGGAAACCTACCTTCCTTTCTTTAGCCAGGAAAGAGGGAAGGCAGGAGAGGGAGGGAGGGAGGAAAGGAAAGAAGAGAGGACAAAGCAATTGTCAAAGGAAACAAATCTATTTTTGAGCTGTGAAAATTGTTCCAATCGCAAGAAAAGACTTGAAACAAAACCCTCATATATTCAAAGAGCTTTGCCTTGACCCTACCCGCAAAACACACTGGCTTTGTTCCAAGTTTAACACAAAACACAGGGACACACTTTAAAAACAGCATTGTTCCAAACGTTCCGTAAGTCACAAGCCCAGCGCTGCTGCATTGTTTTATACATTTTCAATGACTTGGTTTTTTTAAAAAAGGAATATTTTCCAGCAGAACCAGTAAATTAGCAGAAGTCGGGGAGAAGCAGGATTAACAGGGTTGGAAAGAACCTTGGAGGTCTTCTAGTCCTACCCTCCTCCCCCGGTTCAAGCAGGAGACCTTACACACCATTTCAGACAAAAGGTTGTCCAATCTCTTCTTGAAAACTTCTCATGATGGAGCATCCACAACTTCTGGAGGAAAGCAAGAGGTTAGACTAGAAGACCTCCAAGATCCCTTCTGTGATGACTCGGAGTGTAACACAAACGTAACAAAATTCAAATGTCCTTTAATGCCTCCAACTTGGCACCACTGTTCAATAATTCTCCGTTGGAGATAAAATGTACTCAAAAATAGTCTTCAACGAAGGCAATACAGTCCGAACTTAATGAGCAGATGAAGGTGAAATAAAAAACTAAAACAAACTACAGTGAAGGAAATTCACAACGGACCAGGCTAAGTAATTACCAAATTCAAGGAGATAACAAGACAGAGTCTGTTGGAACGATGCCAACCAAGATAACTTCAGCGCAAAATAACACACATTTTGCTTCTGGCAACGCTGTGTTGTAACTGTCTCTCTTATATACTAGTCTCCCCAGCTGCAACCAATGAGGAGGATCATGGCTGCTTCCTCTCTCGTAAGCCAAGTTGTTTCCTTCTCCGTTCCTCCCTGCGTGTCCTAAGATATAGAGGGGATGGGCCTGGTTCTTCCTCTGACTGCCCAGCTGGCCTCTGCCCCAGCCTCCTCCACAACCACCGGAGCCACACCTCCACTCCCTGTTGGCTGTTCATCCTCTCCCTCGGAGTCAGTCTCCAACAGGGGCATGACAGCATCTCTCTAGGAGTTTCCTGCAGATAACTAACAATCGGAACTGGTCTCTTCACACATCATCGTTGATGAAGCATGCAAACAGTCGCCTGCATTTCCTGCGTCAGATGAGGAGAGCACATTTTTCTCCTTCTGTCCTGGCCACTTTTTGGAGAGCATTTTAATAAACTACATCCCTGTTTGGTTTGGTGGTAGCAGAGCCTCAGATAGAAAGTCCCTACAGAAAGTGGCGAGGACAGTGGAGAAGATTATAGGAAGCTCACTACCCTGTTATTCAGAATACTGCTTATAAGCGTTCTGTGCTTAGAGCTCCAAGCATTGTTAGAGACCCCACACACCCACTTCAGGGTCTGTTCCTGTTGCTGCCCCCTGGGAGGAGGTTTTGAAGTATTTCTAGCAGGAGTACCCAATTCTGTAACAGCTTAATGTATTGTAAACTCACAAAATTCATTTTTCTTACCATGTATATGTACACATCTGGACTAGACAGTGGTGTTTCTCTGTGTCATATAATGTATTTATTTATTTAGACATGTTTAGTAAAGGAAAAGGTTTCCCTCCCACATACGTGGTAGTCGTTTCCGGCTCTAGGGGGCGGTGCTCTTCTCCGTTACAAAGCCGAAGAGCCAGCGCTGTCCGAAGACGTCTCCGTGGTCATGTGGCTGGCAGGACTAAATGCCTTTGAAGGCACATGAAACGCTGTTCCCTTCCCACCAAAGGGGCCCCTATTTTTCTACTTGCATTTTTTACATGCTTTCGAACTGCTAGGTTAGCAGAAGCTGGGACAAGTAACGGGAGCTCAATCCTTTATTCTTCCACTTTCTAATTTCTGCCTTTGTTATCGAACCATTGGTAAAACAAGTCCCAAGTTAAAAAGTATTCTGTTATCTTCTTTGTCCTATCCATTTCTGCACGGTCTAATATTTTTCTAATTATATTTTCCTCTACAGAGATTTCCTCATTCTTCTGATATTGTGCAAATACGATTCTCGCTGCCGCCCAAACCTATCATATTAAATATATCTATATATCTTCCCTTTATCATATTTTATGGCAGTATAGCTAACAAATAAATCATATAAATATAAATATAAACTGCCAAAACTACTGTTTTTGTTTCCAACGATTCCTATAAAACTAGAGGAAAAAAAATACTTTGATGAATTAAATACAATAGGAGGAGATTCTCTTTGTTGTGACTTGAAGCATTTACAAACAACCCAGCCATTCCCAAGTCCCTGATAAACGGCCCATGTCTCCCCTGTGCTGCATCAGGCTCTAACCCTAACCACGAAAGCATCCATCAAGGAAGGAAAAGGGAGAAGATGGCGCCCATTTTTTTTCCAGAAAGCGTGAGCAAGAAACCCTGCAACTGAGTCACTGCCCAAGGAAGAACTCTCCGGTTGGGTGGGTGATGGGCAGAGATCTCCCACTGCCTCGCCCACCTCATTCCCAGATGCTCAGCCACTCCTTCTTTTGGAATGGACAGGCCAGAGGGAGATACACATGCCAAAGGACGTTGGACGAATAGAGTAGAGCAGGGGTCACCAAACCTTTGGATCTCAGGGGCCACCAAACTCATAATTTTAAATCCCATGGACCAGAGATCCTGGGGAAAATCCCCCAAAAAGTCTGCCAGGAAATTCCCCGTTCTGTTTTCCTACCAATCAATCATTTCTTATTTGGGATCGCAGGATACCGTCTCCAGCTGCATTCGCGGGCAGGGGGAGAGAGAGAGAGAGAGACTTTTGGCTTCATGCAAGGAAAGCAGCAGAAGCAGCAGACGTCTTTCTTTCTCTCCCCCAAACTCTGCCAGAAATGAGTCTTTGTGAGACTTATTGTGCCGGTGCAACTTCTTGGAGCAGGATGCCTTACAGGTCCCAAGGATTCATTTCTGGTGGAGTTTGGGGGAGAGAAAGAAAGACTTGATGCTTTCCTTGCATGCAGGCAAAAGCAGAAGAAGTGGTGGAAAGAAACAGCCCAGTGGCCAGGCGAGACATGTGGGGCAGGTTTGCCCCTTCCGCCCTTCCACCCCTTCCCCCTCCCCTCATTTCCTCATGTTGTTGGCAACGCAAACAATGCAAGCCTTGTATTGCCACGGGCCATTTGGGTGACACAGCCTTGTGTTCCCGCACAGCCTGGATTAATTGTTTTGGGAGGTGCTTTGGGGGTTACATTTCTCTGCGGACCACCAAAATTTTATCACAGACCATCAGTGGTCCCCGGCCCACTGGTTGGCGACCACTGTTCTATGGCACCTAAGCAGCCAGCAGCTCATTTATGAGTGGTGTTAAGTACCATATATGAAAAGGGAACTATGTTACAGGTAATTCTTGCTGAACAATTGGTCTCTTTGCAGCCATTGAAAGTTAGGACAGACCAACCAAAAACTACTTATGATCTGGTTCTGGAGTTCCAATGACTGTACACATAACCCTGGTCACATGATTGTATTTTGGCCACTTAGCAACCAGCTCACCTTTACAACTGGTTGTGGTATTCTGGAGTTACATGACCACCATTTATGGCATTTTTTGCCAGTTTCCAACCTTTTCAGCTGGTTTCCAGCAAAAAAAAAATCAATAGAAATACACTGATTTGCTTAACATCTACCACATTTCCTTAATGACCACCGCAAAAACAGTTATAAAATTGAGATTAGTCATATGGATGCTTCAATTTATAACCATGATGACTTATGATAGAAAGTCTGGGTCTGTTGCAGTTGTAAGATGAGGACTACTACCTGTATGTAATTTGGAAGGGGGGGAACAACACAAATTATTTTTTTGTTTATTTCTCAAATTTTACACTGCCTATTTTACCTGTGCAATTATGGGCATTACCTATATTTGTAGCTGCTGCAAAAAGGATCAGAAGGCTCCTTTTTCCCCCCAAGATCTATAGTGTCATCCATTTTTCCTCCAACTTTACTATTTTTTTATATATATTTTTTCTCTTTATTGTCAATTTTAACTTTGTAAGAAAAAATATACATTAAAATAATATATAAAGTGGTAGTTTTAAGGTCTTTTTTAATTATAAGGATTCCTCCCAATATTATTTAGAAGAAGAAAGTGCGTTTTTCAAAGCAACCTTCATGAAGGGACAAAGAAAGAGATTTATAGCTATGCTCCTTTCACAAATCTATTGCATTGGATAAATTCCGACTGACCTAAGGAAGTGTGCTTGGGATAGCTTGCTTCATGATGATTCACCAATGAACTGATGACATATACTTAGACTCTGACTCTGACTAATTAACTATATTAATGGGTCACAACACTAAGTACCCTGTAATAAAACCATGAAAGTGTCTTTGGAACTGTGTGCTAAGATCATCTGTCAATTGACTGACTGAATAATAACAGGGTGCAAGTTTTATGTGACATTCAGCATTTACAGATTTAGATTATCTGGTGCTAACTGAGATCAGTTTGTTTGGAAAGTTATCATTAGTCCAAGCCAATAAGTATATTGTGTTCATTTCCTGGGTTTTTATATATAACAGAGCCAGATTTTGTTTGGTGTAAATCATTGTCTCTTTCTTGCCAAGGTTGCAAGATAGTTGTCCGACACCAGCTGAGAAGTTGGCTCTGTGCAATTTAAGTGCTTTGAACAGCTTCCTTAAAATTAATAAAAAAGCAACTGCACAGCATGAGCATTCAAATCATGAAATCAAAAGGACATTATTAAAAGCGTTTTGCACTTGAAGTTCCAGGTGTTTATAATTTGAATTCAGAAAGCTACCTTGAAATAAAACCTTCTGTTTTAGTAATTGCCACATTGCTGATCAGTCTGTAAAAGTTTAAACTCTGCTTAACAGGAATAAATTTAGCTATGTTGCTCAAGAAAAACAAAATTTACCATAAGTTTTGGTGAAAGCTATTTTTCTTCCTCCCTCCTCCTATTGTTTCTCTTCATTTGTTTGGAAGTAATTTTTTAAAAATGTATTTCCAAACACTGATGAGGCAAATGAAGCAAAAAAAATTATCAGTATTTATAAGTTACTTATATAAAGTAGAATGAAATCTGTGGGACAGAAAGATTTACTCAACAGCCTGAATATAAAAGTAAAATTTCTAAAAAGCAAGTTTTTCAAAGCAAGAGAACTAATAACTTTAAAAAGCTAGAGAAATAATACACCACAAAATTATTTAATCTGCATTAGCTTAATTCAGTAATACCTCAGAAATATTTTAAAAATATAAATTTGATGATTTTTTTTTTAGAATGACTGGATGTATTTTTAGAGTCATTCCTTAATTGTTACTCTATTGGAATTTGAATTTGCAAGTTGCAAGGATATAGCCACTATGGTCTGTAAATTATAGTAATGGCTTAGTACAGAGGTGTCAAATTCACAGCCCACAGCACAGATACATCACATGCTTGGGCCCGCCCCCACCCAGTTTAGCAAAAGGGGGGGAAGTCCTGATACACCACATGATGCCGCCGTGACGACGTGAGCTTGACACCCCTGGTTTAGTAGAAGCAATTGGATTAGGAGGAAAACTCTGTTCTCTTTAGAAAATGGGTTGGGAAAGAAAAAGAAAAAGAATTCCACCAGGTGGTAACCATAACTGCTTTAACTACTGAGATTCTCTCCATACTACGGTGGTTCTGTTTATACTATGATAATTACTCACTAAGTTGCTCCCTGTCTTTAAAGGTTTCCTCAGTTTCTCAGTTGGTTTTTGTTGTTATTCTCAAACATCCACTATTGTATCCTTACTGTATGTCATATTTGAACCACTGTGTTATATCATATTTGCCCCAATGATGTTTGGTGATTTCATTACATATTCTGTCACCCAAATTATTTTTGTTAAGTAGTAAGCAGTCAACAAGCATTGGTTAAAATAAGAAATATACTCACCAGATTGGCCGTCTCTGACGGCCGGCGATTGGTTACTTTAGCCGGCCCCGGATTGGTCGCGTCAGCGGCGGCACTTTTAAACGGCCGTCATTGGTCGGCGGGCCGCAGCAGCCAGCTATAAAAAGGCTGTTGCGGACCGCCTTTTCTCTGAGACCTAAACATAATAAAAGAGCAAATTGAAGTCAGCTGTGGTCTCGAGTATTCTTCCCGCGCTGGAACACACCCCATCCCTGATGAATATACAGTAGAGGTGACAAATAGATTTAAGGAATTAGATCTGCTAGACAGAGTGCCTGAAGAACTATGGATGGAGGTTCGCAACATTTTACAAGAGGTAGCAACTAAAACCATCCCACAGAAAAAGAAATGCAAGAAAGCAATATGGCTGACTGAGAAAGCTTTGCAAATAGTTGAGGAAAGAAGGGAAGTGAAAGGCAAGGGAGAAAGAAAAATTGAATGCAGAATTCCAGAGAATAGCTACAAGATATAAGAACGCCTTTTTAAATGAACAGTGCAAAGAAATAGAAGAAAATAATAGAATAGGGAGGACCAGAGATCTCTTCAAAAAAATTGAAGATATGAAGGGAACATTTCATGCAAAGGTGGGCATGATAAAGGACCAAAATGACAGGGACCTAACAGAGGCAGAAGAGATTAAGAAGAGGTGGCAAAATGACATAGAAGAACTATACAAGAATGAACTTAATGTCCCTGACAACCATGATGGGGTGGTCACTGACCAAGTGAAATGGCCTTAGGAAATCTGAGCAACAACAAAGCTAGTGGAGCTGACAGTATTTCAGCTGAGCTATTCAAAATGTTAAAAGATGATGCAGTGTGCTACACTCAATTTGTCAGCAAATTTGGAAAACTCAACAGTAGCCACAGGATTAGAAAAAGTCAGTTTATATTCCAATTCCAAAGAAGGACAATGACAAAGAATGTTCAAACTAACGCACCATTGCACTCATTTCACATGCTAGTAAAGCTATGCTCAAAATCCTACAAGCTAGGCTCCAGCAGTATGTGGATCAAGAATTACCAGAAGTACAGGCAGGATTTTGAAGAGGCAGAGGAACTAGAGATCAAATTGCCAACATACGCTGGATCATGGAGAAAGCTAGGGAGTTCCAGAAAAACATCTACTTCTGCTTCATTGACTATGCCAAAGCCTTTGATTGTGTGGATCACAACAAATTGTGGCAAGTTCTTAAAGAGATGGGAATACCAGACCATCTTATTTGTCTCTTGAGAAACCTATATGCGGGTCAAGAAGCAACAGTGAGAACTGGACACGGAATCACTGATTGGTTCAAAATTGAGAAAGGAGTTCGGCAAGGCTGTATACTGTCCCCTTGCCTATTTAACTTATATGCAGAGCACATCATGAGAAAGGCAGAGCTAGATGAATCACAAATTGGAATTAAGATTGCAGGGAGAAATATCAACAACCTCAGATATGCAGATGATACCACTCTAATGGCAGAAAGTGAAGAGGAACTGAAGAGCCTCCTGATGCGGGTGAAGGAGGAGAGTGCAAAAGTTGGTTTGAAACTCAACATTAAGAAAACTAAGATCATGGCATCCGGCCCTCTCAATTCTTGGCAAATAGATGGGGAAGAAATGGAGGTAGTGACAGATTTTATTTTCCTGGGCTCCAAGATCACTGCAGATGGGGACTGCAGCCAAGAAATTAAAAGACGCTTGCTCCTGGGGAGGAAAGCGATGGCAAATCTAGACAGCACACTAAAAAGCAGAGACATCACCCTGCCAACAAAAGTGCGTATAGTCAAGGCTATGGTTTTCCCTGTTGCAATGTATGGCTGTGAAAGTTGGACCATAAGAAAGGCTGAGCGCCAAAGAATTGAGGCCTTTGAACTCTGGTGCTGGAGAAGACTCCTGCGAGTCCCTTGGACTGCAAAGAGATCCAACCGGTCAGTCCTAGAGGAGATCAACCCTGACTGCTCTTTAGAAGGCCAGATCCTGAAGATGAAACTTAAATACTTTGGCCACCAAATGAGAAGGAAGGACTCCCTGGAGAAGAGCCTAATGCTGGGAAAGATGGAGGGCAAAAGAAGAAGGGGGCGACAAAGGATGAGGTGGCTGGATGGAGTCACTGAAGCAGTCGGCGCAAGCTTAAATGGACTCCGGAGGATAGTAGAGGACAGGAAGGCCTGGAGGAACATTGTCCATGAGATTGCGATGGGTCAGACACGACTTCACAACTAATAACAATAACAAAATTTACCAAACTGAGGTGCAGCCCCAATTGCTGGCATGATTGGGGATCCCTGATCTACAGTATTCTCTTGATCAGATGCCTAGGGCTTCTACCCTTGTGAATGAAACTGGATCCCATTTAAATGTTGTTTTTTTACTTATAACATTTCTCAACTGCCTTCTACTTTCATACAAGGGGCTCATAAAAATAAAAAAAAACCGTTAACAACAACTAACAATAAAATCATGCAGAATGTTAAAAAAGATTAATAGAGCAGACATGATAAGCCATACATGCAGGAGATGACTCTTCTACCCTGTGATTCATAGTGTGGGAACTATGCAATTTTATGCAGAAGTTCACAGACAGCTGTGCACATCTGTCCCATCGAAAGAAAGAATGAATCTATGCAGGGTCTGAGAGGATAATGAATTATGATGTCATAGTTCTTATTTACTGGCACAAGAATCTGAAAAAGATAAATAGACAAGATATATGCCTCCTTCCTTCCTCTTTTTTTAAAAATAAAGTTTTATTGAGTTTTAACAAAACAAATAAAACATCTTATTTGAGTACAGCACCATTCTGGGTTATCATATTTCCATGCAGACACAATTTCATATGCATATTCATCTTATGTATTCAACTTCATATCTTATAACTCTTTTTCCAACTTCTCACTATTTCTCCCTTTACTTCTCTTAATTTTCTTTTATGGTTATCTCATTTTCTTCTTA
>JANHFN010001753.1:543552-560945 GCA_032468175.1 Toxicocalamus goodenoughensis | reverse complement strand
ATCCCACTAGCCTGCTTTCCAACTCCGTTCTCCTGTGCAGGGCAACCAAAGAAGTCCCAGCTGATCAGCTGGGACTCGGGAGGCAGAGAATAGATGGGGGTGGGACCAGTCGGAGGTGATATTTGTCGGTTCTTCAAACTATTCAAAATGTCCACTACCGGTTCTCCAGAACTGGTTAGAACCTGCTGAATACCACCTTTGACTCCGAGGCAGGCAGATTCCTCAAGGAACGACTTATTGGACACATCATATTGGCACAACTAATGAAAACCAACTCGAAAGGTTCACGTGGTTTTCATTAAAAAGTAAAATTTCCCCCTTTCCCACGAGTCATCAGTCACATTCTCCAATCAATGTGCTGGCCAGTTGCTTGGTTACTCCACTCCTCCTCTCCCAAGCCACCTGTTGAAATGTCCTTGGTTCCCACAAGAAAAGGTTTTGTTTTGACTACAAACCCCCAGCTAGCTATTTCCCCCCTCTCTGTCCTGTCTTCTTCCTTGTGGCAACCCTGAAGCCTTCAAGATGGCTTCAGCCAGGTATGCTTCAGGCTTGACACCAGCTGGTAATTGTTTCTTCTGAAGAAGAGACAGAGGCCCAGTAGGTGTAGGCTGAGCATCCCCATGGTCACATGATCAAAAGTTGGATGCCTGGCAACTGCTTCATATTTGTGAAGGTTGCCGTGTCCCAAGCTCATCCCCTTTCGTGACCTTCTCACCAGCAAAGTCAACAGGGAAGCCAGATTCACTCAATGTCTGAATTACCAATGTATCAATGGCAGTGTTTCACTTAACAATTGTGTCAAGAAAAGTCATAAAATGGGGCAAAATTCACTGAACAAATGTCCCACTTTTGGGCTCCATTGTGGTGGGTAAGTTGAGGACTGCCTGTATTTATGAACATCCTCGGTCGCTGAGCACAGCTCATTTTGTTTTGTGGACATCTCTCATAACGATCATCATTTCAGCGCCTAAGCCCTTCCTCCATTGTTTCTTTATATAAACATATTCAGTAAAATGCTTCCAGAAAATCTACCAAGAGAAAGTTCTTTCAAGACACCATTTGAAATTTCTTTTTATACTTCTGGATGAAAAGTCGCATTGCAAAAAGTCTCTAGCAAATTTCACAGCCCTCGATTAAACAATGACTTTAGGCTTTATTTATTTGATTTATTCATTTTGTCAAGCATGTATGTCTGTTATCTAATACATGCTTGACAAAATAAATAAAAAAAATAAGCAGGATAGGAAGAGGTATTGGTGCCTCTGAACACGGAGAAGGTGCCTGAGAATAGCTTGGGCAGAACAAAGAACAAACATATGAACCATCAAAGACCTCAAGCCAAAGCACTCCCTCAAGGCACAGTTGACCAAGCTCATAGTATCCTACTTCAGGCACATGATGCAAAGACCCAGCTCTCTGGAGAAGGCTCTGATGCTGGGAAAGGTGGAAGGAAAAAGAAGCGGGTGACAACTTAGTTACAGTTGTCATGAATGCATCATTGGAAGATGTGAAAGTCCAAGTTAGGGACAGATCACCATGACAAAAATCTATGTGGTTGCTTAATGTCTATGGAGGTTCTCAATCATCCAGGTCATTGTTGTCCCAAAGGTGCTTTTTAAAAGTCAACTGAACTTTCTTTTTAGTTTATGTACTCGCTAGGAGTTGAAACCGATCTAACGGCACATAATCAATCAGTAAAGTAATTAAAATCTATTGGGACCTAGGAAGTGTGCCTTCTCTTTTGTAAAAAAAGTTATTTTTTAAACAAACGACTGGACTGTTTTTTCATTGAGAAAGGAGGAGGAGGAGGAGGAGGAGGAGGAGGATGCTATTATGTCTAACCACATACACTCCAAGAAATTCCCCTCTCCCATTTTCCTAGGCTCAAGAATGTGGCAGTGTAGAAGCGTCTGGTGTCAATATGGCTTCCAAAGCTGACAGGAAGTTCTTTAGATATCAGAACACTCCTGTCATGTCACCCCTAGTCCATCTTTTCATTAAACTAGGATGCCCAATTCCTGCAACCATTCCTTATATATTTTAGCCTCCAGTCCCCTAATTATCTTTGTTGCTCTTCTCTGCATTCTTTCTACGGTCACAACATCTTGTTTATATCATGGCAACTAAAGCTGGATGCAGTATTCCATGTGTGGTCTTACCAAGCTATTATAAAGTGGTATTAACACTTCATGTGACCTTAATTTCATCTTGCATATGACTAAAACAAGGAATACATAAACTTTGTTACTTCACTCCTGCCCTGTTTCAGGACCCTTTTCACCTTAAAAAGAAGCACTAAAGGTTCTCTTAATAATAGACTAAAACTGCACATTAATGTAAATATTTATATTCTCCTGTTTCTTAGGAGCACTTAAAGCTGATCTACCTTCTCTGCTAAAGATTCTGAGTCAAAAACAAAACATTTCAGCATGGCTGATGTTTTCAAAATTATTGTAGTATGCTGTATTGTGTCTTCATTTCTTATCTTCTTGTTTAGTAAGTGTTATGATTATATAGCAAATTACTTTTTCTGCTACATTTATATTTCAATCACAATGGAAGTTTCCAGTTAAGGGTGATGTTGTGCTACCTGTGAAAAGAAATGAATGCTATTAGAACTGGAAATAAAAAGCCCAGTTAATGATGAAACATTAGGATATCCTGACTATTTTAAAAGATATACAGTACTTTGTATATTGCAACTAAATGATTTTATCTAAATACCCCACATGCCACATACAGGTAGTCCTCAACACACAACCGCAATTGGGAGCAGAATTTTTGTTGCTAAGTGAGTCTCACCTGATTTTTTACAACCTTTTTTTTTTGCATGGCTGTTAAGCAAATCACTGCAGTTAAATGAATTACACAGTCATTAAGCAAATCCAGAGCAAAGAATCTGTTCCATTTTGAGAAGCAGAAGCGAAGAATTTCTTCATGACTCAATTCTGAATTTGATCAAAGCTCTAATAATGTGGGATGCCCTTTGATGATCTGCAGAGCCTTAAAACCACACACAAAACATATTCTGGTGTGTTTATCGATCCACAGAGGAGCACTAGCGGGGTACAATCAGCTCACAATTTAAAAATACACTAAAGCTGCAATCCCATTAATTTCCTGAAAAGAATTCTATTGACCCATAGAGGGACTTACTTTTGTGGGAAGAAATATCCATCTGGTTCAGTTCCAAGCCAGGAGAAAGGCACTGGAGACAAAATGGAGGCTGGAGGCTGATTGGAAAGAGGATTTAATGATGAAGCAGGACCACATGGGGTTCTGGGGAGCTGACCAAGTTCAGTTGAGAGTGGTTGGGGTTATACCTTTTTTTGGACTTTGTATTTGAGCTTCCTGTTCCTGTGCAAGAACATGCATTCTATTGGTTGTTGTCAGATTCCTATGGGGCCATGTAGGGGTCATAGCTGGCTCTATAGGCCGAAAAAGAAGTGCAAATCCTAGGTGTTTGCCTGAGCTCCCATGTTTGGTTGAAGTTTGGGCTACTCTGAGATGATGCAATGACTGAAATACCCTTAGGACATTGTGCAATGTAGTGAGTTCTGTGTCTTCTGCTAAATGGTAGTGGGTTAGTCCTATTATGTCCTGAAGGCTCATGTCCTGTTCTTAATCCCATCATTCTGGAGCTGAAGGTCTTTTGTTTTGCAGATAGGCTGGCCCAGTCTTTCTTAATTGGCACAAAATATCTGCTGGGGGTTATTAAGATTGAGTCTGCTTCCTGCCACTCAAAAAAAACATGTTTCTCCATTTCTCATTTAGGGAAAAATAATATTCTGCCTTTTTAATATTCCTCAAAATATTTCCTTCTTCTAGGAGAGAGGCTTCCCACACTTTGAAGTAGACATTTATAGAATGAGACTATGAATGAAAGTTGCAGCACACAACCAATTTGTTGGGCTTTACAAAAAAACAATACAACGTGGTAAAATTAATACATTATCCACTTGCTTGGGAAATCCCCAACCTTCTACAAGTAGTACTTGACTTAATACTACTGGGAACTGAATATCCACTGTTAAGTAGAAGCAGTTAAAAGAGCTACACCAGGCCCAACATCTTTTTTCAAAAAGTAACAAGACCTTGTTTTTCCTTGAAGACATTTTGCTTCTCATCCAAGAAGCTTCTTCAATTCTGAAACTTTTTCAGTTCAGTCAGAAATGAAGCAGCTCAGTGATGGGATTCATTTTTTTTATTACTGGTTCTGTGGGCGTGGCTTGGTGGGCGTGGCAGGGGAAGGATACTGTAAAAGCTCCAGTCAGAGGTGGTATTTGCTGGTTCCCCGAACTACTCAAAATTTCTGCTACCGGTTCTCCAGAACTGGTCAGAACCTGCTGAAGACGACCACCTCTGATTAGAAGATACAACAGCACTGAAAAAAGTGACTTATGACTCTTTTTTCACACTTATGACCATTGCAGCATCCCCATGGTGAAGTGATCAACATTCAGACACTTGGCAACTGACTCATATTTATGACAGTTGTAGTGCCCCAAGGTCATGTGATCCCCTTTCGTGACCTTCTGACAAGCAAAGTCCATGGGAAAGCCAAGATTCACGTAACCACTGTGTTAGTAAGTTAACAACTTACCAGTCACTTACCAAATGCAGCAAGAAAAATGGTAAAATGGGGCAAAACTCACTTAAGTATGTTGCTTAGCAACAGAAATGTTGGGTTCAATTGTGGTAATAATTTGAGAATTATCTGTATTTGTAAAAATAGTACTGTTTTTTTATTTGACTGACTTTTCCCCTGTTCCTGAGAATGCAACTACAGTACCTCTCATTGGTCTAAATTGTCAATAATACACTCTCCTACCATAGGTCTGTATTGTGCTCTTCCATATCGTTTCACTTTGTGAGGTTATTGTTGTATTTCTGAAACAACTGAAAGTTAAATTCTGCACTGATTGAATTGATTTTTCAAACCAGCTTAAGGGTCTGCTGTATAAAGGGATTGTATAGAGGCCTCAGAGGGTAGGCTGAGATCTATAACTGTTCGCCTATCAAACTGTAATGATCGTTTCCATATGATCTGACTAGGGGTGCTAGTGTTCTTCCCATGCTTAGTTATTAGGAGAAAGCAGGAGGATTGTAAAATGTACTCTTGATAAAGATCTTTAAGAAATGGGTGGGGTTTAATTAACATGACCCATAACAGGATTGAGAGAGAAGGGATGGGACTACTTGTCCTTTGAAATCCCTTCTGGGCTGAAACAGATACTTAAATTAAATTGTGAATGGATTTCTCTGTATTTCTCCTCCCTCCCAGATTTGCATGAAGCAAAATTCATATTCTTTTCAAAAGACAGGAAAAAGATTGCCAAGGGATGCCTTCTCCCTCCCCTCCATAGGAACGTTTCACTCCAAATAATTATTTCTCTATTCTTTAAGTATATTACAACTCCATAAGTTGCTGTCTGGCAACTTATAGGCTATAAGTAAAGCAAATATTCACTGATATTAACAAAAAGACTTTACGGTAATTTGAAGATTACTGGGGGGGGGCCTATACAGCCGCATCACACTGGAAGTGGTTCATGAATTAAAGAGCAATCCTACCTCGCCCCCTCTATACATCCTGCTCTCCCCCTCTATACATCATATTTTAACTATTATTCTAGTTTTGATTATAATTTCTACTTTTATGGTTTGGGAAATATTTATCATTTTTTTATTTTAATGCTTTTAATGCTGTAAGCCTCCCATGATCACTTTAAATTGAGATGGATGGCAAATAAGTCAAATGAAGGAATGAAGGAATGAAAGAAAATAAATAAATAAACAAACAAACAACCAAATAAGCAAGCAATACAGTCTTCTTCTGGCTGGGCCCTTCCGGCTATATCGGATTAGAACATTCATTGTCCCTCAGCCAGCAGGTTTTAATGTATATGGATGACATCAAAGGAGACAAGGTGCTTTGAGTAACATTGGCACTATAATGTGACATTAAACTTAGTCAAAGTGTCTATCAAAAATGCTTAGTTGTGTTCATCTACTAATAATTATGTGTAATGTAAATAAGGGCACAATGTAGCTGAGTGCACATTATTGCAAAGATAATATATGTTATTACTTAGTCTACAAGCAAGATTATTTGAAGCTGGCTGGACTTCTACTGGCTCACGTGCAATGGCTTGGATTGCCTGAATAAAATAAAAACATGAATCATCTGTTTCTGAAACAAAGCTATTATGGCCCTATGAGATTTCTGATGGAAATCCACTTGAGAAAATGCAAGCCAATTGAAGGAAAGATAGGATATATCATTAAATACTCTTTAAAGAATCATAAGAAAGGGAGGCTAGGAAGGGCAAATTGTTCATGAGAAAACACTAAGTAAGAAATGCATCATGAGAGAGATGACCATCTTCAATCTACTTCATTGACACAGTATTAACATAATTAGTTTAAATGATACAATAATAGTGATGCCAATTTGTGATTTGTTGTAATTAACTCATTCTAGCTTTATTGTGTAGCAATAAATTGCTACACAATAAATTGCTCTTTTAAAGCTATAAATTGATGAAGAAAGGTAGGAATCTAAATATCTTAGAACCTCAGAAATAAAAATGATACTTGGCAAGGAGAAGGAGGAAGGAAGGAAGGAAGGAGGAAGAAAAAGGAAGGAAGAAGGAGGAGGAGGAGGAGGAGGAGGAGAAGAAGAAGAAGAAGAAGAAGAAGAAGAAGAAGAAGAAGAAGAAGAAGAAGAAGAAGAAGAAGAAGAAGAAGAAGAATTAAACAATAGACAGTTTATTGAATAAAGTAGAAGGAATTGCCATGGCATTCTACATTGCAGTGTGAAATTCTTAATGTTCTCTGACTGTTACCACAGTAATTATGTTACCATAGTTGGGTAATTAACCAAGTTTAGAGAGCACCAAGAACTCCATATTTCCACCTGGAGCTACAGATGTTCTCTTTATTGGAATAATTCCACAGTGCTACCACAGGGATCATGAACACTAATAGCCTAACAAATGCATACTAGCATTTTTAATCTTCAGAGTTACTTCGTGCTGTTGTCAATACCACATTGCTCAACATGCCCCAGCCCTGCTAATGGCAGTGAGCCATAGGATTGCTGCTCTTCCTTACCGGAGATTCCTCCTTATGTATACTCTCTTTGTCAACTCGAGGAACTGTTGCCTTCAAATGACCAGACAAAAGACTAATTCTTGCAATCATATACATATTAATAATGTATATATTAAATTTAAAAGTTATGGCTAGACACTGATGGGAGAGTTACAAGGCTGGGTTAGATCAGCCTAATTCAGCAGAACTGATGAGAAGAATGTTTGAGGTGCTTCTTCCCCAGTGTTGTTGCTGCTATCCCAACTGTTTAATACCAGTATGAGATTTATGTAGGGTTGGAACTTCAGTAGTGATCCCTAAAATGAAAAGAAAAAGAACTGCTTTTGAGGAGAGTTCTTCAACACCCCAATGGCTCAAGATTTCCAATAAACATTGAGCAAAGATGTATTGTACATAATCTTAAAGTACATAATCTTAAAGTACATAATCTTAAAGCCTCTGCATGTCCCCAGGAAATTGAAGCAATGAATATGGAGGCCCCAGTGTTGCATATATGGAATTGTTAATAGGAACAATGCTATTTCTCTTCCTTTTTCTTTCTCTCCTGCACATACATCTGCACAATAACCTTCCAGAATTCTACATTTTCAGAGGACAGCTTAGAATTTGGATAAAACTGTTTGGGTTAAGAGGAGACATTTCACTAGGGAACCCATGAAATAAAATCCCTGGCACTGGCATTAAAGCCAATGTAAAGGTATAACAGACAACAGTTGCATACCAGCGTTTCTCAAATTTGGCAATCTGACGTTGTGTGGACTTCAACTCCCAGGATTCCCCAGCCATCCACACTGGTTGGGGAATTCTGGGAGTAGAAGTCCATACAACTTCAAGTTGCCAAGATTGAGAAACACTGACATACCCACTTTGTTTAAGGTATCGCTATTACTGTTTAAATTTAATCTTAGCCAGAATTGGCTATCATTACCAATTCACAACTGCAATGACCTAAGGAGGTGATTCTGATTTAAATTCAAAGGAGATTAAAATCAGACTCAGGGCCTGTTGGGACTTGATCCAATTCTCCTGAGATCTGCATCCAGCTGCACTGTGTGGTAAACCACTGAGCTGCTGGTTTCAGCAACTATCTAAACAGAGAAATTCCTTCAGGCCTTGGACTGAGTCTGCCCACTCAACAAGTTATAGGTTCCTTTTAGATGAGAAGAACTGAGGTTGCTGTCCATACTAACCCTTTGTCAAAACTGCAAGGTACTTCAAAGTTTAGTGGTATTCCTATATCATCAGACCCCAAATTTGCTCTTTTTCTTTCTGGTTTGTCTTTTGGTCATGCACAAACTCTTGTTTCCGAAAACCTCAAAGCCCCAAATTATTTATTCCCATCTCTACCTCAGCTGCCCAAAATTAGACCTTTTGGGTTAACAGAATCAACTAAAGGAAACACACCAATAAATTAGGTGAAAAACAAGGGGGAAAATGGTGACACTTTGAGTGCACCCAACTCTTGCAAGCTGTTGGATGTATATTGTATATTGAAAGTTATATGAATTCTTCCTTCTACCAAAAGTCCCATTGGTACATTTCTTCTCATCCCACTTTCTTTCTTAATTTCTGTCTTTAAACTAATGACTTCTCACAAATACCTTAGATACAAACCAATTGAGGGCTGAAAAAAAGCCAGACAAGCTCTAGAAGGCAGCAAAGAACTTTCTGTGTCTCTTTGCAGTCTTCTAGTAGTTTTCAGATCCAGTATCCCCCTATACACTTTCCTAGCTCTAGTAAAAGTATGTTTATCTTCATTTTGCCATAAGTCGCTGTTCTTCCATTAACATTTACCCTTCTTTTATTCCAAGCTATCTTGATGGCTGCAGCCTAATTTAGTTGGGAAAAGGCCATTAGTCATTTTGTATTTATTTAATTTTTGTACCATGCCCCAAACTGTAGATTCTGACCAGCATACGAGTCTAATAATAATAATACAAATTTTGATTGAGTGATTAATTGTGATCAAGTTTGTGTTGACTCTTAGCAATCACATGAATTCCTTCCAACATGATCTATTTTCAACTTGGTCTTTAGACCTTTCAATAATGTATACATTTTCCTGGTTTTTCTCCAATTTTTCTGATTATTATGGACTTCTCAAAGGAACCAAGCCTTCACTTGATATGTCTCAAATATGACAGTTGGATTTTGGTCATTAGTGGTTTGAATGAACATTATAGTTTGATTTGCCCTATAATCTATTTGTTTTCTTGTCTACCCATGATACCTTCAATACTGAAATTGAAATGTATCGATACGGTTTCTATTCTGATAGTTCCATATTCAGCTTTTGAATCCATAGAGTCGCTATTGACTAAAAATTCTAATTATTGTTAGGATAAACACACTGCAGCATTTAGAAAAAGAAAAAAAACAACAAACCTAAAACCATTAGAGAAAACCGGCACTCAAGATGCATGGCACAAAACTTTGGCTCATATTGAACACATGTAGGAGAAAGTTGTTTTAATGGTCTTCCAAAATTCTAAGAGAAACAACTATAAGAGATTCCAGACCATGTCTGTACACAGAAATATGTACTTTCTTGTTTATGTGCCTTAATCTCCCAATATGAGTTCATTGGTGGGGCTGCCCTGCCAAGAATATTACCACTGCATTTTCAACTCTGAATTATTTCCAAAGGCTGCCTTGTGTAGATTCCTAATTCAACTGCATGGTGATGCGGGCATGACTTATAGTTTAATTATTTGTTAAATTTATTTGCTGCCTATCTTGCCATGGTGCTATTCTAGGTGACTTACACAATATACAAATAGAGAAATGAAATGTAAACATAACAATAGCAAAGTAATGGAACAATACAAATACACAGTGAAAACACTGTGGTGTAAGTTGGCCAGGTGAGGAAGCAGGGAGTGAAGGTGGAGGTGGGGTTTACTATCAGTCTAATAGCCTCCTCCAGTGTGGTACTCGCCCATTGGGTCCCCTTTTTTGTCAAAGTTGTCAAAGTATCCTGGTCAAGTAGGGTTACAGCTGACATACTTGCTGAAGCTCATTGAACTTTCTCTGGCCATGGCCTCTTTATTTCAGTTTAAACAATAGCACTGAGTCCAGGAAGGCCTCCATATCACCAACCACCTCCTCCGAATATGAGTGTGAACCTCTTTGGAGTTTACTTGGCTTGGGTTGATATTCCTGAATGTTTCACAACATTCAGCATTTTAGTACAGGGTGGATTTAATGTGATCTATTTTGCCCCATCAGACAGATGGGGTTCTGACACTGCTTTAAGCTTTCCATTGTATCCCTGGCTTGGACTGGAATGATTGGACATTCAATCATTAAATATTCTTTCTCAAATAGCATAATGAGACCACTCAGCTTTATAGTACCCCAGACACATGGTCTCAAGGATGTCCCCAAGACCACAGTCTGAAACTCCCTCAAAAGAGAACTCTAAACAGAATTGCTAGGCCAAAATCTACAGATACAATAATTGCAGAGAAGTACTGATGCTTTGCTAGTCTTGTCAGCATTGTGTAGACTTGAGGGAACGCCATGATCGGTTGGATTTATTTCAGGTATTTCGCCATCAGTCTAGGGCACCTTTTTGTCGGCTGTGTTAAATCTTTCAGAGTCAGAATCCTTGCTGATTGATTGGAATCTACTTGGAGATCTACCAATACCTATCCCTCAATTGGCCATTAAGCCAATTAGGGGAAGTTAGGTATCTATTACAGCTTTTTCAATATGTCAAACAAAGTAATAAAACACAGCTCTTAAAACTGCCAGATTTTTTTTAAAGAGAAGAACCACATTACAATCCTTTAATAATTTTTCTCTGTTCTCTATTAGAGTAATTCCTTACAACCAGAACAGCCTTAGAATGTATAAACTAATAAAGTAACATTCCTTTGTTTTTGTCCTTACAGATAAAAAGAAATTGCCCCACATTAATAAATCATCTCAAACTTTACATTACGATATAGACATAGCTTCCCTCGAGAAGTAGTCCTCAGTTTACAACCACAATTGAGCCCAAAATTTCTGTTACTAAGCGAGACATTTGTTAAGTGAACTTTGCCTCATTTTATGATCTTTCTTGCAACGGTTGTTAAGTTAATCTGGTTGTTAAGTGTCGTATGATAACTGTGAGTATATGCATAATTTTGCATTTATTCATTTATTTGTCATGTTTATGTAGCGTATAGTGGAGGTGGTGACCCTTTGAGAGTTGTATGCAACGAAATTTCATTTTAAAGTATGCCAATTAGTGTACATTCAAAATGACAAAGTTATTCCAAGTCTAAAGTCTACAAAGGGTCACTAAATGAACTGTTGTAAGTCAAGAACTACCTGCATTCCAGAATCCTGTGCCATCTAATTACTAGCTGGACTGTGGCCTCAGAGAACAAAGGTAATGGGTCTATTTAGTTGAGGAAACTGTAACATCTCCAAATATGCATGGAAATTTATTGGAGAAGGGATGGATGTCAGATAGAACCACTTTAAGCTTTTCAGTCTTAATAATATAATAGGGAAAAGTTTGGGGAGTCTTGTGAGTGTATTATTGTTATTTTAGAACAAAACAATAAAAATGCACCGGCTCCTGATTGATTAAATTAAGGGAAGAACGCCCAGCAGGTGAAACTAAAACAGTTTGATGTATTGATCCAAGTTATATTTTTATACAAAAGTGTACATGCGCACATTTTCCTACTGCATAGAAATTCCTTCCGTCCATTTGTCAGAAGAAAAGCAAAAGGTTTTGTGACAAGCGCCAATACAAACATACTGACGGACCAAAACTCTCTCCACCCAAACTGTAGCCCCAGGACCACCTATCAAGCCAAAGCTGCCTTGCCTGGTTCCAGGAAATGCTTGGCTTGCTAGTTAGAAGGAAGGCTGTGCCTCCTATAATAGAAATGTGGCTAGAAAAGAGCCAAGAATAGAGCAGGCAGGTGGTACGTTTTCTTTCAGCCTTGCACCTCTGGTTCCAGATGTGGCATTGCTATTCTGTTTAGCTGCATCCCCTTAATTTCCTTCCTAAGATATAGTTGGAGGAAATACTAGGTTATTTGATATCCATTCTTTTTCAGGTTAACTTCCAACCTATTTCCAGATGCTTCAGACAAAGGAACAGTGAAAGGCAAGATAACAGATGTAGGAAGAAGGCAATAGGACAATACTACAGAAGGAGAAGGTGGTTTTCTGGCATGGAACTGATGCCCTCACATTCCTACTTAGTAGTGGGGATGGCTTCCCCTATGTCAGCTCTCCAACCTACAGATTTGACTGTGGAATGAAAATTGTGAGATTCAGCAGCTGGTTCTGACAATCCTCTTGGAAAAGTGGTAATTGAGGAAAAGTAACTATTCTGCAGTTCAGTGTATGCTAACAAAATGTGGAAATCCAAAATAGCTCAAATTAATTTATGCTATTTTCAGTAGGCCTTAATCTCTAATCAACATGTTGGATTATATGTATTGCATATAGCTTTCAAAGGGTCACCACCTCCCATATACACTGCATAAACATGACTAAATAAATAATTACGAAATTATGCATATACCCCACCTATATGACACAGAGAAACAACACAACACAATAATTGACTGCAACTATTAAGGTTTAATCTATTAAACAAAGTTATGGCTTCACTTGCTCTTGGCCATCACAAGCACTCAGGATGTTTGATTGAGAGTTCTCAAAAAAGGATTATGGGATCCCTCAAAGGTAATAAAACAGATTAAATCCAAATTATTTTTGGAGTATAGATTTAGAAGGCGCCTGGTTGGTTTAGTGGTTAAGGTACCAGACCAGAAACAACAAGACTGTGAGTTCTAGTCCTGCCTTAACCATGAAGGCAACTTGGGTGATCTTGGTTCCGGCATTGTCTCTCTCTCAGCTCTAGGAAGGAGGCAAGGACAAACTACTTATAAAAAACCTTGCCCCCCCCAAAAAAAAAAAAAAAAAAAGCAAAACCCTGCAGGGATTTGTCCTGGTAGTCACCAGGAGTCAACACACAAAAGCCACATAGAGCATATCTGATCTGTACAGCAATTTTGCAGTAAATCTACAGCAGCCATCACTTGCGACCCAGCTTTCTCTTCAGATCAGATTATGATCGTGAACATGTAAGAGAAGCTGCATTATCTAGCCAAGGAAACAGTCCTGTCCTCACATGCTTTACTCCTCAATAGTAAATATTCAGATTGCTTAGTTGTGGAAGAAGAGACTGGTAGAGGTTTATGTGAGCTGGGGAAGTAGTAACACCTTCTGTGAACAGATTAAACTTGATCTGGTCCTTCTATCTGTAGGTATTTGTAATGGATGTCAGACTAGCTATACTGAAAGGTAGGCAAAGGGTTTATTTATTATAAACTTGAGTCATTCTTAGGTCAAGGAAAGCCGGAATATCATTCTGCCAGGCTTCCCTTGGGCAAGTGGGGGGGCTTGCCTAAACATGGTAGGAATGACTTAATGCCAGGCCTGCTGTAAAGTTATAGGGCTTCATACCTGCAGCATTGCGAAGATCTTCTTGAGATGTATTGGCATCAAATTAGATGTGCTGCTGACTAATCAATGCATTTAAACCGATCTCTGCTCAAGTCATGCATGAAGTTGTGTGTCTGGACATGCATTTTTAAAGAAAAAGAAAGAAAAAAAAGAGCCCTGTAGTAGGAGGTGCTGAACTTTCATATGTTTGCTGTCAGGGGTAAATTAAAGCTATGAAAAGCTCCATGGAGAGCAGTAGGTCCTGAGCTTTGCTCCCAAAACATGACCTTAATTTGGGGAGGGGGCACAGAGAGAGAGGGGGAGGGAGGGAGAGAGAGTTTATGTCCAACAAAAACACATCCATGTGCTCTCTCAGAAGCCAAAGACAACTAGCTCATCCTTGTGAAAAATGCAAACACAGAGACACCAATTTATCACTTGCCATTTTACAGGATATAATACAGACACAGAAAATAAACACATACAGATAAACATCTTTCTTGTCTCTCTGTTTCCTTTTTTTCTCCTAAGCACAAATACATTACAGAGTGACTCCCTCAGATAGGTCAGCCATTCAGGCTTCCACGTCTGAACATCCGGATGACCACTAGAGGGCAGGCAGGACAATTTTCTGTGAATCTCTGCTGCCCTCTAGCGGATATCTACATATTTCCAATCCAGACCTGGCAGCCTTAAAGGCTGACCTCTCCCAGTAAGTGAGAGATTTGGTAGCCCTAAGTAATCTAAAGGTATTATCTTTGGCGTTATCTCTTCCTCTACATATAAGAAAGAGAAACACATCCAAAGTGAAAGCTAACCTAAGGCATTTTGGATGCTGCATTAGAATGGTAGATCCCTTTGCTTTTCACATAAACGCCTTAATAGTCATCACTGCATCCTTTCCTACACTCCAAACATGGTTAGGACATAAATATTGGAAGCTCTTTAGCAACCCAGAGGATGACATCTATAATATCTGATCTCAAAAAGAAAAATTTTCTCTACTGTTCTTTTTGAGATGTGGAAACATGGTTTTTAATAATATTGCTATGCCTGGCAAACATTCTAGAGCCAAGCTGTATTCTAAACTAAGCAATGTTTTTCAATCTTGCCAACTTTAAAATGGATAGACTTCAACTTCCAGAATTCTCCAACCCGTATGGGAGTTAAAGCCTACAGATGTGTAGGCCTAGTTGCCGAGACAAATACTTGTTTAGAGTGACATATTGTCAATTTTTAACCTATTTTACCTCTTTTAAAAAAATATTATAGTTTCAAGGAAAATCTTTGCCCTAGAACTTTCTTCTCCTTTTCATTTTGTTCATTATTACTCTAACATCTTTTTTATCTCGTCTTTGTTCAAAGATTTTCTCATTCGTTCTTATTTCTCTTTTGGTGTCTAGTCCTCTAGCTTTTGGATACAGGCGGTGTTCACATATTATTATCTTTGGGAGTAAGCAACATTATTGCACAATAGGGAGAAAAAGAAGTAGTAGTGAACAAAACAAAGTAAGTAGGAGATAAGAGAAAAGGAAAGCTAATTTATCATCAGACCAAACAGTGCACTTCTTTATATTTTCCTATCTTTGCAAATTCTCCTTGTTTCTACTATATCCACTGGTCCATAAGTTGCCATTTGATTTTTAAACTTCTGATCTCTATCTTTCTGAGAATCTCATCCACCAACAGCTTTCTTGGTCTTCCTCTTCTTCCCAACTCTTTTTTTTAATATTTGCTTTGCAATTAAATCTTTGTCCCTTCTCTCTCTCTTTTTGTTCCTAAACCATTTCTTTCCTACTAGTTTCTCACTTTTGTTATCATTGTAGATTTACACTATTTATCAATCTATTTATCAACCACTCCCAATAAAAAAAATTAAACCCTCACAGTCTTATTAGCCAGATTCACTGGGGGGGGGGAAGCTATTAGTTTACAGAACCCTGGTACCCCACTTATAATAATAGATTGTTTGATCCTCTTTCTGAATATCTCTTAAAGCAAAGAGAAGATTGCTACAGACTTCTCTAATATGGGAGGGATGTGAAAGGTTTGCATGATCTGAAGAGAAATCAAGAGTTCTTTATCTTTTTAAGATATAAGCTGGATAACCAGATTCTCCTGCAAAGATTTAAAAACATGACATATAAAAAAAATGACTAGGGCATCACTGAATACCAAGATTTGGGTGGATTATTTCAACTTGAGTACCAGGAAATTATCCCACATATCTATCCTTCCGAAACTGCATAGCAAGTTCTTCAGAGTCAAATGAAAGCTTATTCCACCCACGTTCCTAAATAATAAACATTTCCAAATTCCACTGAATCAAAAAATTTATCTCTATGAATCCAGAGGAATCAAAGCAATAAATAACATTTTATTATATTGCTCATTTTATAAGAACTTGCTATAAAATGTATTAGTTCTCTTGCATTGGAATATCTGGGTGGAACAAATGAGTTTATACAACTCTCTTCGTTTTGGTTACACACTATTATATAATTCACAGGGTAGCCATGTGTGTAGCTGTTGTGAAAAATGCACCCACATATTATTCAATCATTTTTCTTGTCGATTTAATTCCAGCTAGGGCTTAATAATATTTTATTAGCTTGAATTTATCATTGTGTTCAATCTCTGATTATAAATGAAGATTAGTGGACATATTCTGTCTTGGATCTGTACTCTATAAATAGTACAGAGAAGAGCAACAAAGATTATTAATGGACTGGAGGCTAAAACATGAAAAACAGTTGCAGGGATTGGGTATGTCTAGTTTAATGGAAAGTAGGACTAGGGGTGACATGATAGCATTGTTCCAATATATAAGGGGCTGCCACAAAGAAGAGGGAGTCAAGCTATTTTCCAAAGCACCTGAAGGCAGGACAAGAAGCAATGGATGGAAACTGATCAAGGAGAGAAGCAACTTTCCTGAAAGTTAGAAAAATTAATCAGTGGAATGACTTGCCTCCCAAAGTTGTAGATGCTCCAACACTGGAAATTTTAAAGAAGAGATTGAACAACTATTTGTCTGAAATGGTATAGAGTTTCCTGCCTGAGCTGAGATTGGACTAGAAGACCACCAAGGTCCCTTCCAACTCTGTTATTCTGTTATTCTGTCATTCTTTGCAAAGTGTCATCTTTTCTTCCAGATTCTGAGAAGTCCACTGCAACGTTTCATTTATTCCCACTCATGCTTTACTTCCATCATATATTGCTTGTATTGCATATAACAGCCAATACCTGTGATGAGAACCTATGGCACCTGTGTTGGAAGTGGCACGCAGAGCCATGTTCGCCGGCACGCAAGCCATCGTCCTGGAGCAGGTCCACTGCGCATGCGTGCACACCACATGCCCGATCATCAGGTAGCTGCCGTGCATGAGCGGGGTGGGTGGGAGGCATGCGGAAGTTATACACGCATGCGCAGAAAGGTACGGGGCACACAGCAGGGGTCATGCGCACATGCATAGAAATGCACGGTGTGGGGGGAGGTCATGCGTGCATGTGCAGAGATGTGTGGTGTGCGCGCAGGCGTAGTGCATGCATGGGCAGGGGGCAGGGAGCCCCCCGCGTGCATTGCCTTATGGGTATTGGCACGCGTGCGCACGCATGCACTTTTGGCACACAAGGATGGAAAACTTAGCCATCACTGACCTATACTGAATATCACGTGCACACAAAATGTTCTATGATTTGGGCCCATTCACTTTATCATGTTTCTAAATTAACAAACATAACATCTACGTAAAGCCGCTCGGGGAGATCATTCGTAGTTTCGGGGTAAAATTTCACCAGTACGCTGACGACACCCA
>JANHFN010001753.1:495345-508329 GCA_032468175.1 Toxicocalamus goodenoughensis | reverse complement strand
GCCTCAGCCCCAAAATCTTTCAATCTGGGGCACTCCAGCGAAGAGCCCAGACGGGAATTGCGGAGCCCCGCAAAAAAAACATCTGGCAGCAAAGCTGACACAGGAACTTCCCAGAACTAAACTTTCTTGCTATCATTGGAAATGTCCTCATGAGAATCTCTGCTTCTGGAAACAGTGGGAACAAACAACTAGGAGTTATTTTCACCCAAACTGAAGATGTTGTGACCAGATTTTCATCAGCAGACAATCCATGGAAAAGAGAATTTGATAAGGAAAATAAACAGTCATTCTTTTATTGAATTTCGAAGAGCATTCAACAGTTTATACTTGCCTGTTGTGGAATGCATTGCAAACTGCATGCATGCTAATAAAATTGTGGTCCTATTGCTAAAAACACAGCTGGTGCTATAATGAAGAAAGGTTTTGGTGGCAGACATGGAGTATCGTTAATTGGACAATGTAATTAGATATATTGGGTGAAACTAAGTTAAACATCTACAGTTGTCTTCAAGTTCTCTTACTTCTTACTTAGTATCTCATTGGTTATTGTGAGGAGCAGGACATACAACTTCATATGAACCTGGCTGGTCTACCTAGTGAATCTTATTTTCATTTATAGTGTATAGCAGAGCTCTTCAAACTCTACAGCTTTAAGATTTTCTCCAATCCTCTTTTCATACAACCAATTGATTTTTGGCTTTAAAAGGTTGGGATGCAGTGGATACAAACCACAGTTGCCTGAATTTGGATGAAAATGAACTTTTAAAAGAAGCTAGAATCACATGAATATGGATAGAGGAAGACCATACAAGTTGTAGGCCCAACTTTCATAGTGCTTGGTCAACTAGCCTTTGCTTATCCAAGTAAACAGGAATCCAAAGAAAAACTTCTCAGAACCAGGCACAATTTATCTTAACTTCGTTGTCTTTTGGAGTTTCTGGGACTGTTAGCTAATCACAGGATATAGAGTATGCAAAAATTATGTTGATTGGGACTAATGCTATTCATCCCTTCTATTCTCTGGTGCTGAATTACCATTTCCAAAGTCAACTCTTTGCCTTGTATTGCCTTGCTGATTTCTGAAGTCAAATGTTCATCACATAATAAACTCAACTTTAAATCTGGCTTACTTGGAACATAAGTGTAATATTAGAGTCACTGATTTTCTGTGAAAACTTCTCAAGGTGCAGTGTTTACAGAAAATAGGGGAGCTGTTAAAATATTCACAACATCCTTGAGAAATGACAATGACAAATGGAAGTTGAAAAAAAATTGAGGACTCCATGTTTTCTATTTTGATTGAGAGAACCTACATGGAGATATTCCCCTTATTGCAAGCATGTTATTCATCAAGGGGAACAAAGATTAGTCTGTTTCGACAACATTAATATACATGGATTTGAACTAGTGCAATAATTAGATCATCTTTGACTGTTTGGGGACACTTCTTTTTCCTTTTTTTCAAATGTAGTTTATAAATTAGGGCATAGTAATAAGATCTCATTTCATTTAATCTAATCCAATATGGGTGTCTATAGTAGGAAATTTTGGATGGCTTACATAAGAAGTAAACAATTAAAACTCACAAACACAGGCTGACCAGGCTACAACAGTAGAACAATGGACAATACCAAAAGAGAGAGAGAGAGAGAGAGAGAGAAGTAAAACAGAACTTACCCACATGAGTCTAGAAACAGAACTGGGTTTTAAGAGATTTCCAAAATCTCAGAAGAATAGATACTGTCCAAATATCTGGAAGATGGGTTCTCAAGGGTAAAGTCAAAGAGCCATTTCTTTGGTAAATTGCAATTCCTCAACTTATCTTTTCTTGCTTGATTAATATCTTGTTTAGCATTAGAGATCATCATACTAATAAATTATTAAACTCTTTTGTAAAAATTATGGTAAACTAAAGATTGCATTTTGCAATCCTTTTGTTCATTTTAAAGAGGATCCTTCCATTTCAGTTTAGCATGGCCTATAAATGCTCTATGCACAATTTCTTCTCCAAGCAAAGAGCAGGTGTTAAGGAGCTCAGTCCACCACAAAACTGGTTATAAAAACAACATATTAAGGTTGTTCTCAAAACCAGAAACACCTGTAGTGAGATTCAATTTTTTTTACTACTGGTTATGTGGGCGTGGCTTGGTGGGCGTGGCAGGGGAAGTATACTGCAAAATCTCCATTCCCTTCCCACTCCAGGGGGAAGGTTACCACTGGTTCTCCAAGTTACTCAAAATTTCCACTACCAGTTCTCCAGAACTGGTCAGAACCTGCTGAATACCGCCTCTGCCTGCAAGTTGACCTGTGAACTTTTATGAGCCATAGTGGCACAGTGGTTAGAGTGGAATACTTCAGACTACGTCTGCTGACTGCCAGCTGACTGCAATTTGGCAGTTCAAATCTCACCAGGCTCAAGGTTGACTCAGCCTTCCATCCGTCTGAGGTGGGTAAAATGAGGACCCGGATCATTGGGGGAAATATGCTGACTCTGTAAACCATTTAGAAAGGGCTGTTACGTGGTATATAAGTGCTATTGCTATTTTTGGTGTTGGCTAGCTTTTTGTGGACTCTAGTTTCTTGGAAATTGGGGGAGGAAGGGTGAGATGGAGAAGTTGCATCCCTACTGTGAGGAATGTGTGGGGAAATATTTTATCTCTTATCTTGCCCTATTTTTCAGGTCCTGGATTAAGAGTTATCTCATTTCATCATTAGAGCTTCACCTGTTCCTAATACTTCCTGCTTAGAACTGAACAAAATATAAATCCCCATTCTTCCAATGCCACAGTCATAGAAATGTTCCACCTTTCAAAAGTTCCTAATTGCTGCTTGTTCACCTTAGTGGTTCACAGAGGGGTTTTACATATAAAAATGATGGAGTTTTACATATCAGCTCAGGATTTTTAGTTTAAATGAGCCATCTGCACTGAAAATATGAGCTGGTCTTGTATAACTTGTGCCACAGTAATTTGTTTATTTTATATGAAGTAGAGGTTGGGAGATTTTTGTTACCACAAGACTGGAGGTTTCTGTGGGCATTTGTGGGGTGAAAACGCCCTAAGTAAAAATCAATGGAAGCATTACAACATATTAAAACACTAAATGATTACATTGGCGATTAAAAAAATCAGTACCTGACTATACTTTTTAACAGCATTCCCAAATTTGAATTTCATTTTCTACCATTGCCCAAAGTTTTATGGTTAAAGGTGGAAATATGATCTCCTCTTCACTCTCCCTGTTCAAAATTTTTCCTTCTTTGTGGTATCCTGAAAAGTGTAGGATAGCAGGCAATTCACAAATAATTGTGCTTTAAACAATGAAAGGCTCTCACAAATTCATTTTATTTTTAACACCCATGATAATCTGGCTAGAAAGAATATCACATGTTGCAATATATTGCCAGACATATACATTCTCCAGGAAAAAATATATATTAATATCTCTGTGTGGGTATGTGAGCCTTTCCACTGAGATAATACTGGCAGTAGATTTACTTCTTTATTCAAGTTCTTTGATTGCTACAATAGTAGGAACTTGAATTGTGTTGAAATATTTCATTTATGAAAAAGATTAAAAGGCAGAACTCTATATTCTGATTGGTGAATAATTGCCAGTGTTGTTTATAAGTTTCATTTTTTTCGGTCGGTGAACAGCAACAAATATGTATATTGTTCAGAACTGAATGGAACTTTGAAATTACACATAAGACCAATGGTGGGATTCAAATTTTTTTACTATTAGTTTTGTGGCCGTGGCTTGGTGGGCATGGTGGGGGAAGGATACTGCAAAATCCTCATTTCCTCCCCTCTCCTGGGGGAAGGTTACTGCAAAATCCCATTCCCTCCCCACCCCACTAACCTGCTTTCCAGCTCCGTTCTCCTATGCAAGGCAACAAAAGAAGATCCAGCCAATCAGCTGGGACTCGGGAAGCAGAGAATAGATGGGGGCGAGGCCAGTCAGAGGTGATATTTGCCGGTTCTCCGAACTAAAAATTCCCACTACCGGTTCTCCAGAACTGGTCAGAATCTGCTGAATACCACCTCTGCTTAAAAGGGAGAGTGAAATAGTACCAGAAGAATTTGGATGGTTATTTGCTTTTTTTATGCTATTTCCTTACCACTCATGATTATAAAGTGATGCATGTTACTTCAAATTACAAAATATATATGTAATCCTTGAGCTGAAAATGATTGATCAGGAAAGAAGTTTGGAAGTTATAATGGACAGCTCAATGAAATAAATGTTGGTGTGCTGTTGAGGGTGCCCCTCTGTCCATGAAAATAGTCCTTGATTTAAGATCACAACTGGGATAAGAATTTCTATTGCTAAGCAAGGTCATTGTTATGTCCGATTTGACAACCTTTTCTGCCACGATTGGTAAGCAAACCATTGCAAGTTGTTAAGTGGCCATTAAGTGAATCCAGCTTTCTCCGCTGAATTTGTTGGAAGCTGAGTGGGAAAGTTGCATATGGCGATCACATGACCCTGGGATGCTACAACTGTCATATACATGCCAGCGTCCAAGCACCCAAATTTTAATCACATGACTGGGATGCTGAGATAATTGCAAGTGCGAAAGCCAATTGTAAGTCACTTTTTCCAGTGCAGTTGTGATTTCAAATAGTCAGTAAAGGAATGGTTATAAGTCGAGGATTACTTGTACTTGTGCATTCCCTAAATGCCTCTTCCTGGCCACTGTAAAGAGGAAGGCAAGGGCAAGATCCAGATAATTTTTTTCTCCCTCTCTTAAATCAAGCACGGCTCCTGGTAACAGAACCTCTGCAATTTTCTGGGCACAAATACAGTCATGGTTTGCAGCTGTTTCTCCCGAGAGGTGTTTTGACTTTCCAGTCTAGTCCAAAAGTTCTGGAATCCCCAGGTGGTCTCCCCTCCAAGTATTAAGCAAGTATTCGTTCCTGAAATCAGCCAAGGATATAGAAATATTTAATCCCACCCTCTTGGCTATGTTGTGTTTCCCTAGAAATCATTCCCTCTTCAGTGCCAGTGGGAACATTTTTTTACTAGCTATAATTGCTGCATGCAGGGAGTAATTTTTGAGTAATTGTGGCTAAGAAAAGAAGAATGAAACCACCTCCACCCTAACCAGAGAGAGAAAGAGAGAGAGGTTGCAGCTCCAATCTGGGTTTCCACCACCTCCTCCTCTTCCTACACTTACTTTCAAGCGAAACAAAACACCCAGAAAGCTACACACTACAGATTTAATGTAATGTGTAATATGACTCTGACGGCTGAAGAAAATATTGGGTCAGTTTGCCAACAGGTGTCAGCCACAGGACATAAATGGTTTCCATGTTAAAACTGAACCTCCATGTTATCTGGCAGTCTCCGTGTCCCAGTCTCTAAGGGAAAAAGTTGGGGAGGGTAATTGCTTTCTTGCCCGATCTTATCGGCCTCTTAGAAGCCTTTAGCTTGCTGCGTTTGGCAACAGGATGTTGGGTTGTACAGGCCCTTGATTTAATCCAGCTGGACTCCGATCATTATGCTCTTCCATAAAGTGTGAGTGTGTGTGTGTATTTTAAAAAACAGTGCAGATCTCCAAACATCTGTTAACCCCCAGATTGTGGGCAAAAAAAAAAAGATAGGAGAATCCTCAAGAATGTCCTGCCCAGCCTTCAACCCTGCCTGATTCTTTTGGGGCAGGAAAAGAGGACAGCGGCCCTTCCTTTGCCCTCGTCCCTATATCTGCTTTGCTGCCTTGTGCTCCCGACCCTTCCCAGCACCCTCCGAGGCCCCCCCTTCTTGCCCCCTCCCAGTGCCCCCTCCATGTATTCTTCCTGAGTGACATCCCAACAATGGGAAGAGATGAGCTCTGAAAGGAGGAACTGGAGCGGAAGGTCCCGTCCCTTCTCTTACTAGCAATGAATCCCATTTCTCCCAGCGGGGCGAAAGGGTTCCGTCTCTTTCCCCCTCCCCCCCGGGAGGGGTGTGTGGTGGGGTTGGTGGGCGGGGGTTCCTCTCTGTCTCATTCCCCTTTGGAAGAAGTGACGGGAAGGAGGGAGGGGGAGAGAGAGGGAGACACTTCCAAATGCCACACACAGGCAAACCTCCCCCCCTCACTTCATCCTTCTTAGTCAGCCGGTTCTCATTTCCCCACCTTACCTTTCTTCCCCTCTAGTTTTCTATTCCCACCCCCTCCTTTTTTTTTTTAACCACCAGACAAGGGAGCTCTCATTCCAGCCATAGCCCCTCTCATCACCCTTCCCTGCTGCAGCTAGGCTGGCCTGCCTCATGGCACCCTTTGGATGTCCACAGTGACTCCAGCAAGACCCTCTTCTATTGCAGCCCATGCGAACAGCACATCTTGTTTTCAGCCTGCCTTACTTGCAAGACTGGAACTTAATAGTCTGTGGTCTGGGAGGCTAATGTCCTTCTGGGTGGCATTTCACCTATTCAGGGATCCTCCGGCCTGATGATCTGTGACATAAATCTCCTCAGAGGTTTCTCAGATCCCGAGAGGAACGCAACCTGCTTGGAGAGTGCAGCTCCCCAGGGTGAAGTCTTTGGGCATTTATAACACTAAGCAGAATGAAATCCCTGCATAAGACCATGGTGGGCTTGAAGTCAGAAGGGACACGAAGCAACTTGTGTTCATAGACACATGTTGGGTTGGCTCGGTAACTCCACATTGTTTTCAGCATGCATGCGTGAGGAGACTGGAAGGCACATGTGTATCACCATTTAAAGAGTGAGGGATCAAGGAAAAATATTGGAATTTTGCATTCTGAGTGTGCACGCATCTTTGCAATCTGGTCAAAATTATATAGGTGAGAATAATAATAATGATGATAATGAAAATACTTTATTGTCATTGTACATATATACACAGTATACACATACAATGAAATTCACATAACACTCAGAAATCAGACCCAACATGCACACACACACAATCCCCAAACACACCCCATCCATCAAAATTGCCCGCCCCCTAAAAACACATAAGCATATCCAGACAACAGACCAAGTAATACTGTCCAACAGCTCAAATATTTTTCCCCAAGAAGCATTTTCTACAGTATAATTAGCCGTGTATACCCCACTATTTGTACCTGTACTTGCTAACCATTGTGCATAAATATTTTTATTCTACACGTGGCTACATCAGCCCATTTAGGGAAGCAAGTCCAGCGCTGTGCAAATCTATTAAAGGCAGCGACTGCCATTCTGCGTACAAATATATGGCATCAGGCCCATTAAAATGTGAGAGAATTTGGGGCTTGGGATACAAAATAAAATTGGCTGGTGTTCTCAAATCTGCTTGTCATGTTGCCAGAGGCCAATACTCAGATGTTTCCAAGTAGGATAGCCAACCTGCATAGTTCTCTGGGTCAGAAAATCTTATTTTGATAACATAAAAATGATAACACTAGCAAGGGGTGCCTTTTGCTTTTTATAAAGTGGGAGGCAGTTTGGTCTAGTGTTTGAGGCACTAGGCTAAAAAGCATGGGAGTTCCAGTCCTGCCTTAGGCATGAAAGACAGCTGGGTGATTGGGTCAGTCAATCTCTCTCTCTCAGCCCAACCTACCTCACGGGGTGATAGTTGTGTGGAAAATAGGAGGAGTATTTAATATGTTCCCTGCCTGGAGTTATTTATAAAAAAGGAAGGAAAGGAAGGAAGGAAGGAAGGAAGGAAGGAAGGAAGATATCCTTTTGAATCAAGCTTGACTTCTAATGATTTCATGGACCCACCCAGGCAATTTTCTTGGCCATGTTATGGAAATAGTTTCATTGCCTTCTGGGTTTTTTTTTTTTTCAAACTTTTCCATCGAGCCCATAGCAACTTTTTTATTATTCAAATACTAATCAGTGCAACCCCGCTTAGCTTTCTGAAATGAACTAAAGTCCACTTTGTGCCCCCACCTACTGCAAGTGAGAGAACAATTCCAAGGGTGATCCAAATTCAGTAAATCTCCAGATTTGAGTGACCAAGTGAGAATGCTCACAGTAGAATGAGGTAGTGCCAGAAGCAAAAAGAGGATAGATGCACTCATTTGTTACCGGGGATGGAGGGGAAAAATCTAGCTAGAAAGCCACACCATCATCTGCAGTTCCCACTATCTAGCTATGGATATAGGCAACGTGCAGAGCACTGCATGACAACTTTGGAAACAGAGGGCTTTTGCAGTCATTATACTGTATGTTCATCACAGCTCTCCCACATTCCTTTTTTACGTTTCCTACAGATGAATAACTGAAAACAACAGATAGGGTTGTCAACGCTTTTTTTTCTACCAGACTCTGATGCTTTCAGCTGCTTTCAGATGAGTGGAAAGTCTTGTCACGCAGCTGCAAAGAGTTACAGGAACCTTGCCAGCAAAATTGTAGGCAACCAACAAGGCTTGCCCAAGGCCACCCAGTAAGTCTAAGCAATGAGAACTCAAGAGAATGAGATCATCATATGTTTCCTATCTGCTGTTGGTAAACTCTCTTGGTGGAATGGGAAATCTGAACCCAGGTCTCCGGTTGCACTTTGTGCACTGGCTTGCCCATTAAGGAAGGAAAGAACAAAGGGAAGGTGCCATTGGTACTCATTTTCCTCCAGTGGTGACCAAAGTCCTTCACTGATTGTGCTACAGTGAAACATCTTCTCTTAAACAGGCAGCGGCTTTAACCCTGGTCTCCTCCTATTGCAGTTTTAGCAATCAGTTGCTATTTCTCAATTCCCTCAAAAGAGAAAATTTACATATGCACCTCCAGCTTCAGATTCCCCGTTCCCCCCAATTATTGTTTCCAGTCTCCATCTGGATGCATATATGAGAACAATAATATAAGGTTCCTTGCAGGCCCAGTCTCTAATTTTTGGAAAGGGACAATTGGAGGTAAGGGGGAAGTCTGGTGGTAACACCTTAAATCTGAAACCTGTAGTAATTTTGTCTGTGAGGTTTTTTTATGACCGTATTTGAAAATGAGCAGGGGCCAGATTAGCCCAGAGGACTACAATTGTTAAAAGCTAACAGAGTTGGAAGGGACTTTGGAGGTCTTCTAATCCAACCCCCTGCTTAGGCAGGAAACCCTACACCACTTCAGACAAAGGTTTATCCATTCTCTTCTTAAAATCTTCCAGTGTTGGAGCATCCACAACTTCTGGAGGCAAGTCGTTCCACTGATTAATTGTTCTGTCAGGAAATTTCTCCTTAGTTCTAAGTTGCTTCTCTCCTTGATTAGTTTTCACCCATTGCTTCGTGTCCTGCCTTTGGTGCTTTGGAGAATAGATTGACTCCTTCTTCTTTGTGGCAGCCCCTGAGATATTGGAACACTGCTATCATGTCCTCCTCAGCCCTTCTTTTCATCAAACTAGACATACTCAGGTCCAGCAACTGTTCTTTATATGTTTTAGCCTCCAGTTCCCTAATCAAAACTGCTGAAAATATTATGTACATTTTAAACTTGATTTATAATGATGCTGTGTTCATTAAAAAAAAAGAATATATTCATTACACACTATTGTGGAATGTGGTCCATAGTCATGACCACTTATAATTATATGACACTGCACATATAGGTCTCTGTTTTGATTCAAGGACGATATGGCAGGCTGAAATTGAAAAAGTATCGCTTCCTGATACATCAGATACTCTCTTGAATATCTGCCTTAAAGATTTGGAGCTGCTGACATGGAAAAGGATAGCAGTAATGAACTACTTTTAATTTCTAATTTACTGTCTTCCATCATTACGACCTTGGTTTATAATTTTAGTTTTGTCCAGTAGTTCCTTACTACTCTCATTTTACAGCTGGAAAATTAAAATCTTGGGTAAATGACTTTCGTAAGATCTTATAGTACAGGGATGTCAAACTCAAGGCCCATGGACCGGATTCATCCCTTCAGGTGCTTAGATCTGGTCCATGGGGCCACCCTGGAAACGGCAAAGGACCAGCCCATAGTGCCTCTGCCAGTAAAAATGGAGCTTGGGGGAGAGGAAGGAAAGGAAAGAAGGAAGATTGTAAGGAGAGGGAGGGAGGGTCTGCCTTAGCACTTGGCCACCAGAGGTGCCCCCACCATGAGTGACATTGAGCTGACCACGCCTACCACGCCCACACAACCTTGATGCAGCTTTCAATGAAGTTGAGTTTGACACCCCTGCTATAGCAGGTCCTTAGTTGAAGTGAAATATGATCCCAAATTTCACAGATCTCGTTCCTTTCATCCTTGAATAGGCCACCTCACACAAATATGTCCCATATTTGTGGTTAGTGGATTTTCCCTCCTGAGATCCAACTCTATTAACTAAGATCAGATCACCCGCTTTAATTGGTTATTACAAAAAGAATCTACAGTTTTGTCTGCCAAGGCTTGTCAGGGCATGCAAATTTGTTGGAGAAGAAGCCATCACTTAGCAGTAGTCTCAGTACTTTGTTTCTGTTTCACTCACTGGCACTTTTGGACTCCATGGTTGTGAAAATTCTAGATTAAACCTCTCTTGAACAGAACAGATAAGACATTAGTGTGAGCTAGATAAATTAAAAAGACTATTTCTATATTTTTTAATAGATTGGCATTCTATATCCAAATAAGTTGTGAACATGTTTAGCCATAGGAAAGAGAAATGCTACTAAACATAGTAGTTAAAGAAGTGAATCTCAACAGTAAGACACATTCTTTCTACCCAAGATCAAATCTCTGTCTTTATTCATTCAGTAAAACACAAATAGAATAAATAAACCAACATACCAGAATGGTTGATTGGAGGTGAGTTTTTTTAAAAATAAACTATGTAAATCTACCTCACTCTCTATGAATATAATAAAGATTTGATTTGAGTCCACCTCATGACTATTTAAAATATCTAGTTGGAAGGATTTTAAGAACCAGTTGGTACAACTCATTGTATCAACTCGTTGCTTGAAATCACAGGACCCAGTGGTGGGATTCAAATACTGTATTTTTACCACCGGTTCAGTGGGCGTGACTTGGTGGGCGTGCTTTGCGCGTGTGCACACACTTTGCGTGTACGCGCATGCCAAACGCACACTTTGCGCAGGCACAGAGACGTTCTAATCAAGGGTGGGATTCAAAATTTTTAACAACCGGTTCTATGGGCGTTGGTAGGCAAGGCTTGGTGGTCATGTTGTCGGCTGGGTGTGGCTAACTCAATATCACTCACATTGAGGCACGCATCTCCTCGCCTGGCCACTCATGACTGTGGGAATGCTGCAACAGCCATAAGTGTGAAATAGGTCATAAGTCACTTTTTTCAGTGCCATTGTAACTGTGAATGGTCACTCCATACAAGCAAAGTACCAGAAAAGGAGGGGAAAAAAATCTTCCAGAGAAGTTCCTGAGACAGGAAGTTTAGTCCTGCCAAGAATGTAATAAGCGTTAACGGAGAGGCAGTTTCTGTAAGCAACACCAGAATGTTTCCTTCCTGCCTTCCTTACAGGATTAAGCCAGCAATTTCTTTTAACAACCGGTTCTCCGAACTGCTGAGAAAATTAACAACTGGTTCTAGTGAATAGGTGCAAACTGGTAAAATCCCACCACTGGAGGTATTCCAGTTGCCAGGATGAAAAACACACACATTGGACACCTCCCCACATTGTCTCTTGGCATTTTGTAAGAAAATAAAATATATAGTACAATAATAGTAGTAATATTATTTTAGCATTTAAATTATTTTAAAATGGCAACATACAATTTTACCACATTATAAACTAATTTATAAAAAACTTGAAGAGCTCCATTTTAACTTGCTTTGAAAAGACTATCAGGATCAGAGCAAGCCTAATTTCTTTTCATAAACTATTCCACAACAATGGAACACAGCAGAGAATAATCTTTTCCTAGCTTTGAGTTCTCTGATCTTCTACTAATAGGGAGTTATCAACAGTTTTCCAAGTTGTTTGAATTGGATGAATTAATTCTCTTTGAGGGAGGTGCTCCTGCAGGCATCACCAAGTCATACAGGGCTTATAAATTAAAAATAGCACATTAAATTGCACCTGGATACCTACTGGCATTTAATGTGGGGTTCACAGCATTTCTGTAATATGTTCATGATCTTTAGTGCAAACAGCATTTTGTACCAATTGTGATTTCCAAGGGGTCTTTAATGGCAGTGCCATGTAGGACACTTGCAGTTGTCCAGCTGTGTGATTATGATAGCATGAGTTACCATTGCTATATCTTCCTGTTCCAGATATGGCTGCAATTGGTATATCAAACAGAGCAAGGAAAGGCCCTCCTACACATAGTCTCTAATTTCTCATCCAAGGACCCTCAAGTGAACATGATTTCTCTAGGAGAAATGAACCCCTTTAAGAGACAGTATTGAAGTGGACAGAGATCCTCAGTGTACAAACAGGAGCTCCCTTAATAACCTCGAGATACTTGGACAAGACTTCTACCATATTGACACCAGAGCCTGGAGGGGTGAAGTAGAATTGAGTATCATCATCATCATCATCATCATCATCATCATCATCATCATCATCATCATCATCATCATCTTGCTATGTCCCCTCATCCCAGCAGCTTCACTTAGAGGATGAAAAGTCAACACACTACTGAACAGATACCATCAAGTTGATTTTTACACTATAATCACCACTGAAGGAGAACCACTAAAACACAGTGCTCCAATCCCTATCCTTTATAAGCAATAAAGAAGGATACTATGGTTAATGAAATTAATAGCTGCTGAGAGGTTTAAGACATCCAGAAGGACTTCTCTCCTCTCATCTACAGTACATCATCTATTAATATGATCAGTGCCATGTTGTGTCTCCAGCTCAGGCTGAATACATACTGAAAAGATTCCCAGTAAACTATTTCTTACAGGTTGTAGTTTTCTTCATATTATTAATCTCTTGAAACTACCTCAAGAATTGAATTCCTCTTAACTTTAGTTGACCTCACTCTCTGTTAGACCCATAGGTGTACCATATCATAAATTTGACATAAAGGCTAAAACTGCTTTTATTGAGATTAACTATAATAACAGAATTTTGAAAGTGTGATTG
>JANHFN010001753.1:473419-487326 GCA_032468175.1 Toxicocalamus goodenoughensis | reverse complement strand
TGTCAAGAAATTTCTCCTTAGTTCTAAGTTGCTTCTCTCCTTGATTAGTTTCCACCCATTGCTTCTTGTCCTGCCCTTCAGATGCTTTGGAGAATCGCCTGATTCAGTGGTGGGATTCAAATTTTGTTACTACCGGTTCTGTGGGCGTGGCTTGATGGGCATGGCAGGGGAAGAATACTGTAAATTCTTCAGTCAGAGGTGTATTTGCCGGTTCTCTGAACTAAAAATTTCTGCTACTGGTTCTCCAGAACTGTCAGAACCTGCTGAATACCACCTCTGGCCTGACTCCCTCTTTGTGGTAGCCCCTGAGATATTGGAACACTGTTATCATGTCACCCTTAGTCCTTCTTTTCATCAGATTAGACATACCCAATTCCGTTAGGTTAGATTAGAGCATTTCCACATTACCGTACATTGTTTCTCCACTACAAACCTTCAACTCATGATATTTTTTGCCAGCCTCAGAATACTAACATGAGCCAAATATTGCTTCCACCATCCAACCAAAACAGAGTCCTAAAATGATAAGTCAGTCAGTGCCACCATCGCTAATCTATTGCAATTCCTTGAAGAAACAAAAATCCCCTGGAAAAAAATAAATTGCAAATTCCAAGGCCATTCCACTCCCACATTTCAGTGCATGAAACATATGTTTGGCCATTACAGCAATAGCAATAAGACTTATGTACCACTTTACAGTGCTTTTACAGTCCTCTCTAAGCGGTTTACAGAGTCAGCATATTGTCCTCAACAATCTGGATCCTCATTTTACCCACCTCGGAAGGATGGAAGACTGAGTCAACCTTGAGCCTGGTGGGATTTGAACTACCAAATTGTAGGCAGCCGGCAGTACTGCACTCTAACCACTGCGCCACCAAGGCTCCTGTGCAAACAAGGAAACAAAAACATCTCTTGGCTGCCTTCCTATGAAGACATGATTCTTCCTGAGGAAGGGTTCCCATTCAACATTGTGAGGCCAACGTATCACTGTAATTTTGCAGCCTGGTGCTTTTCCCAACAACTGGAACTGGAACCGTAGGTGGTATTGAGGAATCTTTATCTGTGGAGATGTGTGCAGGATTATAGCTGGTTTCACTGATAAAGTTGACCATGAAATCTACCAGATACCTAGAATCGGGAGGCAGATTAAGGCAAGAATTTCTGTACATGAGGATAAACCCCCACTCCTTTACCCTTAAACTATCCACTATTGACCTCACCCCATTCCTGAGAGGTCTGTAAGGGGCGTGCATAAGTGCACCATCCTGCCTCCCGTCCCTGTCCTAATGTCCCCATTTAATTGTACCTATTTTCTGTACTCTTACTCATGTTTATACTTATACCTATTATCTTGTAAGCGATTGACAAATCAAATAAATTAAATAAAATATTTTAACCTGGCTAAACCACAAAGTGGGCTTTGAGAGTAATTCTACCATGCAGTGAACCTCTCTTTTATTTTACAGTTTGAAGGCTGCAATAAGGCCTACTCACGGCTGGAGAACCTCAAGACCCACTTGCGTTCCCATACCGGTGAGAAGCCTTACGTTTGCGAGCACGAAGGCTGCAATAAAGCTTTCTCTAATGCTTCTGACAGGGCCAAGCATCAAAACCGGACACATTCCAATGAGGTATGGACAACTGCTTGAGGTAAGCCTTGATTTTAAGGCCTGAGGTAGACGGGCCCCCAAAAGGAGGCCCACACTTTGGTGTTGGGTGCCTATTACCTTGCAGTACACACAAAAAAAGGCGAAGAAGCATTTTCTGGCCTGAAGGTATCTGTACCCTAATGGCCTGTCTGTCTTCTGGCAGAAACCCTACGTCTGTAAGATACCCGGCTGTACCAAACGCTACACCGATCCCAGCTCACTGCGGAAACATGTCAAGACAGTGCATGGGCCAGATGCTCATGTCACCAAGAAGCACCGTGGAGACACTGTACCCACCAGTCGGATTCTGGCTCTCCATGGTGACATGAAGCAGGAGAAAGATAGTGAGGTCAGGAAGGAAGAGGGCAAACTCATGGTACCTGATTCTAATTTGGTGAGCAGCATGGGGTGGAAGTGGAGAGAAGGGTGGGAGAAGAGGACATTGGATGGCAAGGGTGTTTGATGGGCAGGTTGGGCTGATACTGAGGTCACATTTAGGGGCAAGCTTTCTTCAATTCAGGGAACACACCAAAGGACAATTCCCACACTGTTGACTCTTTGTATGTATTTTACAGTGAAAACAAAGATGTGTGAAATGTTCTTGAATGAACATCTGCACATATGGAAAGCAGATCTGGAGACAAGAAAGGGAAATCAAAGCGCTTTGTTCTCCACATCTGAACTGTGTATGCTCAGAAATTGGTACTTTTATGTTTGCGTCATCCCAAAAATATATTTTATTGTGTTAAGTAAAAACACAGTTTAACCTTCATGGCTATAAAGGGGGAAGGGGCTCGAAAACAGAGTTTGTGCCACCTTCAACAGTCAGAAATTTAAATTAGATTTTTAAAATCGGGGTGTAACAGACTTGTCGCAATGTGGCGAACGTCTGCAGTTCATGGAAGCAGAATTCGTGGTGCGAAACATTCACACACACTCAAAAGCTGCACAGTTCACCAATTTTGATTTTTCTATGTGCAGAACTCAAATTAGTTTGCCTTGGAATGTTTAGTCAAATCTGTGACAGTTTTAGCTCAACTATAAATCCTTGGGCATAAGTGTGTCATGTCACTTTTGTCACAAGTGCACTTATCTCCAAAGAGAGGAAAGAGAACATTGGTTTTAAACTGCAGAATAAGATGAGATCATCCCAAAGATTAGCTCCTTGGAGATCAAACAATAAGCAATGCTGAAACCAGTAGCCATCTTGTGTATTCAGTAGCAGCTGTCCATCAAGACTGACACTGACCCTCCTTTTTCACATAACTTTGGCTTGCCGCCCAAGGCACACCTTAAGAAGGAATGTGAAATAGTTAGCGCAGAAAGCAAACTTGAACTGAAACCATCACTTCAATAAGATGCTTCTGTATTTCCACCTCCACCCAGAAGCCGCAGCCCAGCCCTGGGGGTCAATCGTCTTGCAGCAGTGAACACTCCCCTTTGGGCAGCGCTAATAATAACGACAGCGGTGTGGAGATGAACGCAAACGCAGGGGGCAGCTTAGAGGACTTGTCTGTGTTGGAGGAACCACCGGAGCCCATGGGAACCTCTGGGCTCTCAGCACTGCACAAGTTGGAGAACCTGCGCATTGACAAACTTAAGCAGCTACGTAAGCCCCTCTCCATGAAGGGAGTCAAGCTTCCTTCCATCCCTGGGGCAGGTAAGTGGAGAAAGTTTGGAACCTCCACGGCCACATTTTCAGCCACTAGAAAGCAATGAAATGAACTGCATCATCACCAACATGACTATTCAAGAAGGCAGCTGGGGCAGCTGGGATAGTTTGGGGTTTTTTTTTAGGAGGGAAGCAAAAACTCTCTTCCAAGCATCATCCTGAAGCACAGTCTTCTTCCTTTCATGGTGTCCCAACTATTGTCGCTAAATTTTGCCTCCTTCTCCCCTTCCTTTTTGTTAGTAAAAATCACTTGGAACGAGTACACCTTCCAGGAGATTGTGAATCTATTAATCTGCTTTCCTTGCCTCCAAACCAGAAAAGAGATTCCTTGTTGAGGGTCCAATCCCCTAAAAGAGTTGAGTAGTTGTTCAGAACCAAGATCCGATGCTGAGCAGGCTTTGGATAAGTTTAAAGCGGGAGAACTCTTGATGCAGTGGGGAGGGGGAGAGAGAGAGACAGAGGGACAGGGAAAGGGACAGGAAGAGAGAGAGAGAGAGAATCTGCTCTGCTTATTGATATATATATTTGGAATTTATTTTTAAAATTGCAAAACGGAGAGCCTGTGTTCTCTGTCCTTTTCATTGCTTGCTTTGACTTTTTGCAGGTCCTGCAAGAGAGATGCCAGGCTTGTGTGGGGGCCCCTCTGCAGCGGCTTCTCACCGGCGCGTTATGGAGCTCTCATCCAGTGACCTGCCTTCTCTAACCGTGGCAGGAGACCGACGAGGAAGCACTACTAGCACCGTCAGTTCAGCTTATACTGTCAGCCGTCGCTCTTCCATGGTGTCACCCTATCTGCCAGTCGGGGCTGCCCCCAATGGATTAGGCCCACCGGACATGTATGACCCCATATCCCCCGATGCCTCAAGACGCTCCAGCGAGGCCAGCCATTGCGGAGGACTTCCAGGGCTGGGTAACCTCACCCCAGCCCAGCAGTACCGCCTCAAGGCCAAATATGCTGCAGCAACGGGGGGGCCACCTCCTACCCCTCTCCCCCATATGGACCGAGATGCTCAGTCAAATCTTCTAGGGGATTATTCTAGCTCATGCTTGCCTCCTTTTGTGCATGAGCACAGCACAAATGATTACCACGGTTACCCCAGCGCTGGCGTTCTCCATCCCCACCTGAGCCACAGCAGCCGGCGAGCCAGCGACCCCACGCAGGCTGCGGCAGAAGCCCATCCGGTTCCACGAGTGCAAAGGTTTAAAAGCCTCAGCAACATGAGCCCAGCAAGTGCAGGGCGAGCCGGTGGACAAGTGACGGGGGGTACCGAGGCCAACCTTCCCCACCACCTCTTCTCCCCGCGGCCACCGAGCATCAGTGAGAACATTTTTTTGGAAACTGCAGCTATGGAGAGCACCATCCCAGCTGGGGAGCCAGAAGTGCTGGAGATGGAACCTTATCTTACCTACCAGGAGCGGAACTACCCCTACCAAGCAACGGCCATGGAGCTGCAGAGCAACCTCGCTCATCGAGGCACCTCGAAGCTGGTGACTGACTTGCAGATGAGTCCAGTGACTCACGAGCAGCTGGAAGGCGGTTTTGAACACCCAGGCTACATCCAGTCCCAGTGCCAGATGAACGTGGCTTTCCACACTGCACGGCAGTGGGACAGCCATAGCTCAGGGATAAATCCTGCATCGCTCCCCGGCATGGGGCAGTGCCACTCCACCCAGTATCCAATCCCTGAGGCTAAGCCCCTGGGAGCAGAGCCTGCCAATCATGGCCGACAGGGGACCTTCCAGTTTGGCCAGGCCCATATTAAAGCCGAGCAACAGTTCCAACCGGCTGCTGCTGCTCTTGCCTCCTGCCAGAGCATGAAGCAGGCGTTATACAACCAGGCTCAACCAGTCTGTGGGGATGGCGGATATCAGCCCGAAAGCCAGCAGGGCTCTTGCTATGGCGTGGGGCAGCCCCCAAGCCGTAGATCTCAGACCCCGATGTTGCAAGTCAAGGAGATGATGGTACGGAGTTATGTGCAATCCCAGCAAGCACTGATGTGGGGGGAGCAGCCGGCCAGCAACGTCATGGATGGCGCAGAGAACGGGCAGAGCCAGCAACACCAGCCTTACCCCGGTGTAAAGTATCCAAGCTACTCTGCCAGGCCATCGCCAGCTATGGAAAACAAAGCACTTTCAAGCCCAAACAGCCAGTGTTACAATCCAAGGATGGTCCCCCATCCACCTGGTGGACCAAAGCCACTGAACCGACAAAGCAACTTGAGCTATCAAGCTAGCTCTACTTACGAAACCCCCGGGGATGGTGGCCCCCACCATATGATGCGCTTACCCCCTCTTCACGGCCCTGAAGAAACAGGCTTTCCCATCCCAATGCATGTGCCTCTGAGCAAAGCTCCTGGGCACAAGTTGATGAATACCCACCAGAGGCACCACCAGCCCCCCAGCTGTGTGGCTGAGGATCCCGGTGGGCGTTACGCTCCTGGGCTGGAAGCCCCTAAATCTGACTCGTTCTCTTACCTGCCAGAGGAGCAGGTGTCTAATAGTTTGGACACTCTGGACTTAGAAAACACCCACTTGGACTTCACCGCCATCCTTGATGACGCAGAGGCCCTTAGTCCTACCCCACCCGGGGGCCCGACCAACATGGCGGTGGGGGATATGAATTCCATGCTGAACTCATTAGCAGGGGAGAACCAGTTCCTTAATACCCTTTCCTAGTATATTTAGACAAGGCTCTGATGACGAAGACTGCTATTTATCTGAATCAGGCTGATACGAGAGACAAAGAATGCCTCTTACCAGGCTGAAGTCACTGGGGGAGAGAGCTGATTCTAACTAGTAACCTCCAGGTTCCTTGGTACAAAATAGCATTTACCTTTTTATGCTCCCTAGATAAGCTGATCTGCTGATCGGATGGGCTGAAAGGTGGGCAGCTAATGGGGAAGGAAGTGTGTTAATTAATCCCAGTCCCTTAGTGAGAAAAACTGAACTCAGGACTACCTAGATTTTTATCCATGATCATTCATCTCTTCTTTCCCCTAAACCCCCTTCCCGAAAGGAAACCAGGATTTTGAATAATCTTCCCAAGTGCCTCTTTGCAAATCAATTGAAAACAAGAGTGTTACAATGCATTTCTTGCACAGCGCCTCAGAGTTTATTGATAAGGTACCTAAAGTCTGTTATCGTATATATTTATAATAGATAGATATATTTATAAAAGCAAGCTTAAGGTACATACCGTGCTGCAAAAATTGTGTGGGATTGTCACCTGTTCCTACATCTTTCCTGTAAAATATACAGAGGAAGAGAGTACATCCCGAGGATCAGTGCATTAAAATTGCCTCTGCTGACACATGGAGTCTTTTAAGCATGACTGTAGAACCTTCTCAGATGCTGGAATATACATTGCACCTTCCTTGGCTATTGACCATGCTGGTTTGGGCTAATGAGTCCAGCAACATCTGGAGGACGAGAATTGGCCCACCCTTGGAAGTTGCTGAGTCTCAGATCATATCCCAATATGTAATACGCCAGTTCATTCCCACATTTCATCTCCCAATTTGCAAAGCTAGCAAAAGTTAACCTGGCATTTCTAAGTACCACCAATTTATCTTTTGGCATAAGCTCCCACCCTATAATTATTGTCATTATAAAACCTGCAATCTATATATATAACTGTGAAAGACCACTCACGCATCATCACAAAATCTCCAGAACCGTAAAGCCTACAAATTTGAAATTTGGCACATACATTCCTCTTGGCTTCTAGGTGCTCACTAAGAAAGGATTTTTCAAAATGGCCATCAGAGCCTTAGTATTTTCTATATTATTATTAACAAGCTCTGGTGTTAAGGAGGACTTCTCCCCCTCCCCACCTGAAAAAAAATCTGTTCCAAATACAAAACACAAGCAGAGGAGAGGAGTTTCAGTTTCAGTTTTAGTTTCACAGCACCAAGCAGTTTTAGTTTCAGTTGAGCTAAGCCAGGCCCAGGCTCCTTGTTGTCTCCTTACTCACAGAGCAAATGCTGTTTCAATTTCCAAACAGCCCTCAACTCTCTCTCACACACTGACAGGACACTAGCCAGATGAATACCAATGGATGCTGGTTGGCAGAGGCAGATTTTTTTTCCCCCTTATTTCCTCCCCAAAAACTAAGCCCGACCACATAGTTTCATAGTGAAGCACGGGTATCGAGCTAGTATAAAATAAAAGTACAATGTTAGGAAAGTGCTCGTATTCTGTAGTCCTGCCAGGATTTTTGCCTTAATTATTTTTGCCTACCTAACAGTTTTACGCATGCCTCTCCCCCTCGTCTTATGGCACCTGGCCACATTGCAACAAAGATCCCCCCCCCCTGCACTGTGTTGTAGATTTAAGGGCCCCTCCTCAGCCCTGTGTATGACTTGCTCGGCTGGAATGTGGTTGAGGAGGCATGGAAAATTTGTGCTCATGATTCCATACAGAGAGGAGTTCCATGGTGTATTTTCTGAGGGCCGGGATAAAGATGGTTTAGATGTATGTTTGGAAAAAAAACCTAGATGATCATGTGGGAGGCAGATGTTTGCAAATGCAGCCTTCATACAGATACATTTCTCAAGGAACTGGATGTTGCTGTGGTGCCCTTTCAGTGTGAAAAGATTTGTAATGTCACATATTGGGGAACCATGAGAAACTAGGCAAAACTAGGTAAAAACCACAAGCTTACCCACCACTTGCCACAAATAAACTCATACCCGTTGCAGAAGGCTAAATGGAAAGTTGGACAAATTGGCACGTTAAGAGTAAAATGCCTATGGAACAAAAGAATCTTCTTGTAAATTCAGATTAATTGGTAAGAGAAAATAAACACCCAGAACGCAGTTCACTCATTAATCCAGCCTACAGGTAAATTCCTCTTGATCCCAAATGAGCTACGGCTGGTTGACACAAGCATATGCGCCACTGGATTTCATAATACTTTTTATGATTTCAACCTGAAGTGGTATCACAGCACTTCATTGTGTTTGAAGCCATTTCTGAGCTCTTGGACTTAAAGCTGTAATTACCTGAGCAAGCCACAGCTTTATACATACTTAAAAACCAATTTACATAGATATCCCATCCACGAGGCTGCTGAAAGTAGAAATTTGGCAACAAGGGCTATGCTAGGTTGTCATGATTAGTCCCTTAATTTGAAATCCGTGAAAGAGAAACTGAACAAATCATTGCAATAAGGAATATCCAAATACTGTGTTGAAGATAGCAATAGCACTTAGACTTATACACCGCTTCACAGTGCTTTACAACCCTCTCTAAGCAGTTTACAGAGTCAATGTATTGCCCTCAACAATCTGGGCCCTCATTTTACCCACCTTGGCAGGATGGAAGGCTCAGTCAACCTTTAGCGGACAGAATCAAACTCCAGGCTGTGGGTAGAATTAGCTGCAATTCTGCATTTTAACCACTGTGCCACCTCAGCTCTCATATCAGGGAATCCCCAGAGACATTCAGTATGCAACTCCATGATGTACTGACCACAGTAAACAGCCTACCTTTGAATTTGTAAACAGAGTCAATAGTTTCATATTTGCTGATTGAAAATATAACTTTGATATGCTTTTTAATATTTTGGCCATACTTTAAATAAAACTAAAATAAACTGGCTTAGAGGCTGTAGAAGTAATATTGCAGCACATATCCTCTCAGACCATAAAGGCAGTCGGCAGAATTAGCCTGCAATACTGCATTCTAACCACCGCGTCACCACGATTCAAGGTAGTGTTTCCAGCTGTACACTGGAGAACAACCGGCCCAATGCTTTTAAAGTCCCAGTTCATCCCGTCAGTTTTCTCCACATCCACCTTCCCAGTCTGAAAGAAATTTTGGAGAAAGGCAACTCCTGAAAAGAAAATTCTCCCTACTGCTTCTTCTACAAAAGTATTTTAGTTGCATGTTGATAACTTCAAATCTGACGCACTTGAAAAGCACTTCAAACTCTTCATATATGAATTTATGTTAGGTCAGATGAGACTTACCCAGCCTATTCTCTGCTTGCAAACTGCCCAGGGAAGTAGAGCTACACGAGAGCCAAGAACATAATTTTGAAGTTTATTGTGGTCTGTCAGCAAACTTATGTTCTTGCCCTCCTGGTTTTTCCCCAAGTCCATATATAAGCAGAGAGGGCAGAGTGAAGTGTATTGAGGCAGGTGGTAGGGAAGCAGAATCATAACTTTAAAAGTTTAACGGGGAATCTCATTGTCTGGTGCTTATAAGCTCACCCCTCCTATCTACTCTGCTTAATTAGCCTTGGAGGTTGTTGTGTTTTTTTTAGTAATATTCCAAAAATCTGTTGAACTAAAGTGACAGAGCAAGACAAGTAATGGGAAAAAGTGAATATATAAATGAAAGCCAATAATACATCTGTTTTCAAGCTATCGTCAGTTCTCGCAACCGCACTGACTGCCTGTATCCTTACATTCCTGCTGTTTGCTTGTTTCCGAGTAAAAGATAGGGGTTACCCTTTAAAACATCCTCAGCAGAACGCATCAAGCTATTTTGTACCAAAGCTGAACCTTGGACTGCCTGGCTCAGAATTGTCCCTGTGCTGTTGGGAGCTCTTCAGGGCTTCAGACAGGAGACCTAGATGAAATGTCAGGGGCTGATTCACTCAGTTATGCTTCTCCCATTGAGGCAACATCTTCTCTCATAATTCCACCTATGCCCTTTTCCTCAATGCCCCTCACCTCAGCATTTTCCTCATAGCAAAAATATAAAACTCAGCCTAAGAAACCAAAGAATATACCTTGCCTCTGTTTTAGCTTTCCTTTTGTATCTTTCTGTTCTACTTTAGCCTAGAAGCCAAACCAGTGCCTGTCTCTCCCTGGTGATTATCATCTAGGGAAGGGGTGAAGGGAAGTATTAAAGCAGGGGAACAAATTCTAGGTGTATCACGATGACATGTATTTTGATAATTAGTACATAGTATATATGTGTGCGGATATTTTTTACCTATAAATCTTTTCTCTCTCACCCTCTTTTTTTAGAGAAAAAAAGCACCAATAAAAGGTTTAATAAAACATTTCCTCAGGAAAAAAAAATGAAAGCAAAGCTATATTGTTCATTTATTTAAATATAGCAAGCCACTCAAGCCACTGATGGTCATCAACTAAGCCTTCATTTTGATGGATGGCTTCTTTGGCCCCCAAACTTCACTTTTCTCTAAGGCCATGGAAGGGAACTACCAGTCCACAGGCAATTTTCACCATAATTTCAATGGAAGGAAACAAGCCAAGAATCCAATGAGAAGAAAAGGGACAACCTATTTCTAGCACTTATCAGACAAATTATTGCAATCTTTTCTGGGCCAAGGTATAGAAGTGGTTTGTCATTGCTTTCTTTAAGAATGGTCTTGATTTTCCAGGGTAGCTTACAGCTGTAGCATTTTTCTAATGAGATATCAGATATGAATCCGATAGTTATATTGATTTGAGTCACACTCAGTGATCCTTTTCATCGAAGAATCAAAATAATTTCCCCTGATGGCATTACAACCAACTGCGTATTACATTGTTGTACATATCAACTTCTCATTGACACAAAGACCAGCTAATCAGCACTATACAAATTTCTAGTAAAAATCAGAACCAGATTTTCAGGGTATTGACTGGCTGGGTCTTTCATCACCCAGCCATTATGGGTTTCCTAACCTTGTTTGGAGAAGTCAATGGATTATATGCTTGCTGTGAAAGCACTGAGTGAACCGCCATAGTAGTTCAGGGCAAATGTAACCCATCCATATATACACTGTTTTTGTCCTGAATACAGCACAATGGCCAAGAATGGCTTAAGGAAGCTGCTGATGAGAGACCTCTTTAAAGCATTGAGAAAAATGTGGAAAAAATCCTGCATCTGAAGTTTGGCCAATTTCCCCCTTGCTCCAATGGTGTATTTGTTAAGATGTGGGCAGCTGGTCATGCTTCCTAAGAAGCTTGTACAACTGAATTATGATCAAGAAGATTTACATGTAAAGCTGAAAACATGCTAAGAGATCAAATCAGTCTTTTCAGAGCCGTAGGTGAAACCGTCAGTTAAAAAAAGAAAGAAACCTTTCCCCTTAAGGCCAACAATTTCCTCATTTCATTAATTTAGGTTGATCTGTCTCAACTTTCGCTGGCTGAGGAATTCTGGGCGTCCCCATATCTTAAAATTGCCAAGGCTGAAAAACACTGGTGTAAATTATGGAACTCCTGTAATGAATTTTTTTGAGCTCGGTTCTAACCCAAGTCAGATTTTTCAAGGTTGATTGTCTAAGATGGAGAGATGCGATGATTTGGGAAATCTAAAGAAGGTTATGCATGAAATTCAGGTTGCGAGGGAATATGCTTATTTTGTTACTTTTCCCCCTTTTCCCCTACTCAATTGTATTCAATTCTTAAGGATAAATTGATGGTACCCATCAATTAACAGCTAAACGGCTGGCAAAGAATTGAACAGTTTTTGTGAACAGATGGAGAAAGAAACACTTCTTGTTTGGACATTAACAAAATTGTTAAGGGCATGAAAGATCTGCTAGGAAAAAAACAGCAGCAAATTTTCCCTAATTCATCCCAATTTACATCTAAAAGATAAATGAGATCCCTTAAAGGCAAAATTCAGCCACAAACAATACAGAAGAAATGGATCACCTGGCAATATTTTTTTTAACAAATTTTATTCAGTTTTTCACATTAAATCTCTTTTTAGTGGACAACATATTTCCAGGTCATCACCTTTACATACAAATATGACAGCAATTCTACATTCATATATGCATACTTAATTCTATTATTCCCATTTCCTTTCCAAATTTTCAGTAAGGAGAGAAACAAACACATTAATTCTAGCCTCTTTCATTAATCTCAATCGAAACATCTTTTTGCTGGCAATATTTTTATTACTGAACACTTTCCTTGGCCACAAATCTGAGAAACAGGTCACATGCGGGGTAAGCCGGAGAATTCAGTCATATTTATTTCTTTTCAAACCAGTTCTAAACCATAATTTTATAAAGGATCTGGGTTTTTGATAATAATAGTCGAACGTTACCTTTGATGTTTCCCTGGTTATTTGGCAAAAAAACCAAAACTGATAGCAATTTGAAAGGGGGTTTCAATTTTATTTGGGGGGAACCTATATGCCCTAATAATGACTTAGAAGGCATCTCCTTAAAAAGATTTTGCCTGTGCATGGGATTTGTAGTCCAACACATCTGATGGGCAGTTGGGGAAAGTAATCCTGAAGAATTATGCTTTCAAGAGTACAGAGGCTATTTGGCACCGTGACATCAGACAGCAGACCTAGGGGACTAGGCTGTTGGCATGACATCAGTTCATCTGGTGAGAGTCTTTCCCCTCCAACACAGAATGCCCAATAATTGAGGGATAAAAGTGTTCTATTCTTTATAGATTTGTCTGGATTAGAACCCATCTAAACAGGTCTTGCTCACTGTTTAAAGTCAAAGCACTTTCAGTCATATAATTTCTCTTTAAGATTCTCACCAGTGGTTTATTGGGTATGAATATGACATCATTTTGCTCAGGTATACCAGATAAAAATTTTTTGAGCAACTTAAAAAAGATATCTCGGAGAAGGAGGATGCAGAGATAATATCTTTTCCAAAGAGGATGGTAACTTATGCTGCTGAGAGTTTCACAGTACCAATGCTTGCTTCAAAAAACATTGTGATCCCATATGTCTTGAGAATAAAGTAATCCATATTCAAAAAGAAGAAGTATCAACAAAGTCATTCGGCATCTGTCCCGAAGATGCTAGCAAATTCGGTAAGAAGCAACTCTACCACCTGATTCTGGTACGCCATGTCCTCTATCAGGCTGGCTACATCTCGCTCATGTCGCAACAGCGTTGGCCCAAAAACAATGCCAATGTTCTGAGTTGTCATCCGGTTGATATCTGATTGATCCATCACTCTGAATGGGGGAAAAAAAAGCTATAATGAGAACATCATAGTATTTTGGTCCCGTTCAATGCATCCATTGCTAAAGCAGACAGGTAGGTTTGAGATTTTATTTCTAAAACAAAACATGGCGAAAATCACTTTCATTGATCTGTAATCAATTTGATTGCCTAAATAACAAAATAATCAAAGACACAATCAGTCAGGGCAACAAATCATTAGAGAAATAGAATACAAAGTGTATGGAATCACTTCTTCTACAAAGCAACTTTTGGATATCCTGAATTTCTATTTCCATATTCCCAAAGTTAGCTCCAGGATCAAATTTACAGCCAGTTGCTCAACCATCCACGTAAGGCAATGTTTTCCATTTAAGTTCTCTTTCAGAAGGCAAAATATGAGGTTCTAGACCACATCTGATACATCGCCTCATTTCCAGATGTTAATCCACATATTCAACTTGGCTTGTCTACCAGATTTTCAGAGTCTCATGATTCTATATGAAGTTGGGGAATCCATTGCAACTGAGGTTAGGAGGAGATGGGACTGCCTGGAACCACTTCTGTAAATGGTGCTCAAGATCAGTGGCACTATGTAAGGTGTACAGGTCTTTCAAGAGCTTAATTAGAGTAGAGTAGAGTAGAGTAGAGTAGAGTAGAGTAGAGTAGAGTAGAGTAGAGTAGAGTAGAGTAGAGTA